>JAJTIZ010000129.1:0-101078 GCA_021365335.1 Phaeosphaeriaceae sp. PMI808
ATAAGCGCGATTGATAGCTAAGAGTATGATAATAGATAGGACGACGCGTTAGATGGCTGAAACTCTAGGTACATAGGATGACTAAGCTAACTGCAACACTAGGAAACTATCGCGAGAATTGCTGCTCTACCCAAGTCGCAGCTAGAATCAAGAGATTCAAATAAATCAATCAAGTTAATAGTCAAATTTGATCTTGTTTGAGGAAATTGCTAGTAGAAATTGCTCTTGTTTGATTTGAGAAAAACCCTCAAGAATCAAATAAATCAAAACAAGATCTTGTTTGTTGACAAGTCTGCTTGGGGCATCCCAAACCCAGCACGTATGCTGATACATCATGATAATGAGCAGAGACTACCAGTCACAGCGAATTGCGAGAAAGCCATTCGGCGACTGCGACACCATGGTGCAGCGTGCTGCTCTGGGTCGGTGCCATTTGCATAAACCAGGTTGACCTAGAGGAGAGGCAGGTGCAAGTCAGTAGGATGGGCGACATTTATCGTCTGGCGTCTGATGTAGTTGCGTATATTGGAGAAGAAACGGAGAACAGCGCTCAGGCGATGACCTACCTTGCATCAATGGATGGTTCAAGATGGAATGACCCCATTCCAACAACCCTTCAAAGGGCTCTGGAAGACTTGTTAAGTCGGCCATGGTTTAGTCGAGTGTGGGTTTTGCAAGAGGTCTTCAATGCTAGGTCGGTGCACATGGTCTGCGGACAACACAAAGTGAATTGGTCAAATCTGCAATTATTTCGATGGTGGCACCGATTGGGTCGTCAGGACATACACAGCTGGCCGCTTGTCACAACCATTATGGACCGCTCGAGTTATCATTCTAGAGATCTACTCAACTTGTTGACGCAAGCCCGCCAGTGTGGCGCAACAGACGAAAGAGACAGATTATATGCTCTACTCCCAATGCTCCGAGATGCGACAAATGAGGGACTCGTCCCGGACTACAAGCTTTCCAGGGAGCAAGTGTTTTTGAAATTCGCTACATATATTTCTCGGCACGGCATCGAATTTCTTTGCGCAGTCTCTCATCCGTTGGATGGTTTGCATTCATCGGGGCTACCAACATGGGTACCGCAATGGGACGTTGATGATGGTAGCGTCCTAATTTGGCCTAATACTGGTCGAGCCATGGTTGAATCGCCTGAGTTGAATCGGGATGCCGACATCATTCATAGCCCGTACAAGATCCATGAGACGCAACTTTACAAGTCTGGCGGTTCAACAGACACCCATATGGTCGATATCCTGCAACCAGGCGAAATCTTTTCCAACTTACCGAGACTGAAAGTAAGAGGTGTACATGTCGCACGAATATACGCGTTAAGCTCCCCATTGAAAACCTCGCTTGAGGAGCTTTTGTCGCGCCGGACGACCTCCGAGCCGAACTTCCCGAAACAAAGCGAATTTCTTCGAACCTGGAATGAGATGAAGCCGAAATCTCCGAGTCGTCTATATCGCGACGGATATTCTGATTTTGCAGCACACCCTCTTCACCAGAGTATTGATGCAGCGCTAAACCACAGCATGTGGAGGCCGACCTCAATCAGGCCTATGTGGAGTGCATCCGCCTTGGAGATGATGCATGGGAGACGAGAAGGTGATCAGACGTATCGATTTTGGCGAGAAGAAGTCGTTGGAGTTATAAACGGGCGCACAATCTTTGTGACTAACGACGGAGGGATGGGGCTAGCTCCGGTGGAGGCGCGCGTCGGTGACTTGATTTGCATTTTTTTCGGCGCCCCCGTGCCATTTGTATTGAGACAGGCGGGAGATGGGGGGTTCTGCTTTTTCTTCGTTGGGTCTTGTTATCTTAACGGTATGATGGCCAATAATGCTGTTGGGAAGCTGGAGGCAAGAGCTAAAGCTAAGGGTAAGTTAGATGCCGAATTCGAGAAGGAGTTCGTTCTGTTATAGTTCTGCTGTTTCTTCAAAACTTAACGAGATCGTGCATGGGCTTCCGTTGATGAACCACGGTGAAGAATCCATTTCCGCAAAGGATGGGCATTAGGCCATTGGCCGCTCAGGCAAGGGAGAGGTACACGGCGTCGCGGCCTTCCTATGAGCGGGCTGGTAGCGCGGGCCAGTGCGTTTCCTTAGAAATCGACCCTTTTCAATACAAAATTTATCTGTGTGGTAGCTCACGTTCTTTTTCTAACATAAAGTGTCGATACTTTGAAGTATATAGGAAGTTAGTGCAGATACAGAGCTACTAACGTAGGTTGGCCTGCTTATAGCTGAAACAAAACCGTATTGAATACATTCTGGTCTCCAGCACCACCACCACTAGCAGGGAGTGTGTCGACCCGCACTGGCCATAGTAGTTCAACTATGTACTAAATATTCTCTTATTTCTATAAATTTTATTGCGGAGGGGGGAACGAGCGAAGCAACCTACAAAAGAGGTTAGCAAAATTACTCGATTCGGACTGCCGAAGTTTATGCGAAACCCTATCATCTCAACGCGATTCAGTCGCGCATCTTGATACGTTTAGTGGAGCAACTGTACGTATAGTAGAGCAGCTACAGTAGCTACACATTTGGTGGAGCAACTATACGTTTAGCAGAGCAACTGGACGTTTAGTGGAGCAGCTACGCGCTTAGTGGAGCAACCGCACGTGTGGTAGAGCAGCTATGTTAACCTAACCAGGGCCTGCAGCACGCTTGAATGCAACAGGCTAACCTAAACCTATACCTAGGGTTTTATATAACCTTAACCTAACCTAACCTATTGATAGGTACTCTATACCTATTTACTACCCTAGGTAGCCTACTTACTTATAAAATACGTTACTTAAAAAGACTAATTTAATTAATAGAATTAATTAAATTAACTGATTGCTCTTTTTATTCTTGTTCTCTACTGCGCTTTCTACCAGTTTATATATCCATCTCTACTAGGTTTGCTGAGGTCTCTCGGCGCGGATCCATTATCTCTATTTTTGTGGTTGAGTCAGCTCAACGTAGTTTTTCCTATGGTACCGGCCCTGCGTAGCTCATCTATGACGCTCTGAGCCATCGGACTTGCGATTTCGGTTATTCATGTGATAACGCCTGCCTCTGGGAGTAGATGACCGAATCCGACCTCAGTTCACCTGCAAATCGGACAGCGCCTCTCATCTGACAAGAAGATACTTCTGAATCTAATATAAGTGAATCGTACGCAAGTTCTATAGGTAGTAAGGAGTAAATACAGTTCTCGTACATGATGTTGGTCATGCCAAGAAAGATCTGCCGGTTCGGTAGTTCTGCGGGCTCGGTGGTGATTTACGTTATAATTAATATTATATAATTTACTTAGATTAATTATGATTTAGCCTATAGCCGTGCGGAGCCCTAGCACACGGGCCGGCCCTAACCCTGCAGTGCTGATGTTCAATCACGCCTTCGATGTTCCCCCTTCCGCTCAACATCGCTCAAAACTAACGTTGTACGTTTTTCGAGCACCCTAACATCTAACTTTTTGAGCCGGGGAAAGAGTGAAGCAAAGTATGGCTGATCAGGATAGTACTTTATCTATAGTCGCAGCTGCCATCGGCGTCATCGGCCTCATTCTGCAATTAGTAACCCTCTTCTTTGCCGTACTAGCAGGCATCTACGCGCGCTTGCTCTGGCTTTCCGACCGTATTTCTCCCGCGCACGTGCTTGAACTCACCGATATACTCCAATCGCAACATAACGAAACCGAGGCAATGGTAAAGTCACTGAAAAACTTCAATCTTGTCAACGACGACTTCGTCGAGGATCTGAAGCAATCATTTGTCTCTGTATTCGAGACAGAGATTGAGATTGGAAGACGTATTCTCAAGTCAAAGAAACTACTGAAAAGATTAGGTTCATGGCATAAACTACAGGCACTTCGAAAAAAGAGGGAAGAGGGTATGCAGGCTCTGAGGAATAAGTATCTTGATGCTAGGCTTGGAGTTATATCACAGTACGCGACTAGCTTTTCAGTGTACAAGCGCATCGTTTCTGACCCAACTGTCAGGCAGCTAGTACAACTAGCACAGCGACAATCCGACACTCAAGATTTTACCGATATCTCACCTGCTCCACACACGGCAGAGCTCAATCTCAACGATCTGTGGTCTCAAGCAATGGGCCAAATCCAACCCATTCAATCTCATGAAGATGGATTAGATTTAGCAGAGAATTTGGGAACACGAGAAGAGTTCATTCGACGATTACAGTCTGTTGGGCATAGGATTAACAGCTCGAGGACTGGTCGGTTTATCAGGGGTGCGCGGGATCTGCCAATGTAAGGGTAACGAGGTCTAATAGACAGCCTGAATTGTGGGAGGCTTGTGAACAGGAAGCTGATGGGACGAAAAAGAGGGGTACAGGATGTATTGAGATAGAAGGCTATGTATGTGGGCACGCACATGACCCGTACGCGGCCCGACTTGTCCCACGATAGCCACCCGTGAGCGGCTAGTAGTGCGGCATCGAGTGGTAGTAGTAGCAGAGTGGCCAGAGGCATGCGACAACAGTAGACCGAGATAACGATATGATACCCACAGTCACTGAACCCGTACGAAAGGAACAGTGCACTTTTCTTAAATGTTATAAGGGAGAAGAGAAATAAGCCCATAATTTTAGAAAGCAGGGTAGGAAAAGGTGTTGCCTAAATTTCGCCAGCGGCTGGAAAGCATGCCGGTCGGGAACTCGCCGAGGAAGAAAGTCGATGTCTGAGCTGGATGGAGGAGAGAGGGAAATTGGCTACCTCTCTAGCACCCGTGTATCCCGTGTATTCTTGGACGCAATAACGCCATCATGCCCCTTTTCGCTTTCATGTATGAATGAAATCACGGTCCGTATGGTTCTTCTCAGCATTGGGCTTACGACTTGACGGGCTTTCTATTTGGTCTCTTCCCTTCCACATATCTTGTTCAGGGGCATATGCGGGGGATTTGTCCCGTCCAAAATATTATTTGCTTGCTCGATCAACGCTGCCATTCGTGGAGATGAAGAAGTCGATCGAGAGCTTGAAGGCTGGAATCTTGTGCGAAGTACTGCATAATAGAAAAGGTCTTTCTTTCCGAATAGATAATGAAATGAACTAATTACGACCTGATCCTGCGCCATGACTCCTCCAGGTGATATACAATATAGGAACAGATATCATAGACCCGCCCGTGTCCTATTCAAATCCCAGCCATGCGCCCCACCACCCATCACTCATCCCCACTTCCTCAAACCCCATGTTTCGCAAACCCCTCCTCAGTATACTCCCACAACTTCTTCCCCAACCCCTGATCCTTGCTCGCCTTACTCCCCGCTCCCGTCTTCCCCACCGGCGTATAATACTCTCCGTTCGCCAACCCCTCCTTGGGCGTCGTAGCCGCCCACGTCTGATTCAGCGCACCACCCTCCGGACTCTTATAATGCCCCGACAGGATCGGAGTCAACAGCTGATAAATGCCCAACAGGAACTTCAAGACGAAATTCTCCCTCAAGCTCGCATACAAATCCGTGACGACAACTCCGGGATGTATCGAGACAGACGTGATCTGGGGATACCGTGCCGCGAGTTCGTTCGAAAAGAGAATGTTGGCGAGCTTGGATTGGCCATAGCGGCGCCATGTCCATTGTTTTTCGAGGAGTGCCTGGTCCCAGATCAACCCGCCGGACGGCACCACCATGTGTCCCATGCTGCTAACATTGACGATACGGACATCAGCGCCGGGCTGGTTCGCCGTTTCGAGGAGCGTGGGGAGCAGCAGTTTCGTCAGCAGCGCGTGGCCCATGTGGTTGGTGCCGAATTGGATCTCGTATCCCTCCTTGGTGAGATTATATGGTGTCGCCATGACGCCGGCATTGTTAATCAGAAGGTCCAGGCGGGATTCTTTGGATGTGAAGGTCGAGGCCGCTTCGCGGATCGATGAGAAGGATGTGAGATCGAGGGGCAGGTGCTCGATTGCGGCATCGGGGACAGATTTCTTGATCTCGGCGATGGCGGAGGAGGCTTTGGAGGCGGTGCGCGCGGCGAGGTAGATGCGTTGAGGGGAGTGTTGGGCGAGGTACAGGACTGTTTGCTTCCCGAGGCCTGCGTTGCCTGTGCGGTTGCTGTTAGCCTCCAACCACTCCAACCACTCATTCCGGAAGAGCCGGAGAGGGCAGAAGACGAGACGTACCTCCAGTGACGAGAATGATCTTGCCCGCCAGGCTCGGAATGTCCGTCGCGGGATTGAATTTGACGCCGCCCATGTTCTGCAACGTGTATTTGAATGTCGGAATCAGGAAACTGAAGACGAGGAAGACGATTGTCACAGGAACCTCGACAACAATTCCCAAAATATATGTTATGGTCTTCACCCAGGAGTGCGTAGTCGGCTTCGTAAATTGGCCCGGTCGGCTGGTGCGATGTTCGTCCATCTTGCAGGCCTCGCAATCATCGCAAGCATCATGGGCGCACAACGGGCCGAGGAACTTGCTAGTTCTGGGATGGTCTGGTCTGCGTCACCAATCGGCTCGCCTAGACCGCAGCCTCCTTTCGATATGGCGGGAGCTTCGTGCGTAAAAGCCGGATTTTCTGCGTGCAGTGTTGTTGAAGTCGCGCTCCTCGGACGCAAAGCGGAAAGGAATTGAATCGCTGCTCCTCGCCCCGTTCGCCGCGCCCCGCCGGGATTCGCAGCAACTTAGTGCTGACATCTGGCGCGCCGCTTGCCAAGGGCTTGACTTGCTGTAGATCTCTCTCCAACGGGCTCGACTGTTTTTGATAAAGGTCTGATTCATTTTAACAGTATCAATTACCTTTGATATGCCCGTCAGGCTTGTCAGGCTTGTCAGGTATCCGTGTTCCATAACGATGACGATAACATGCAGCAAGACCTCCACGCTATGGCCACCCATCACTGATGCAAGAAAGTGATGCGCGCAGGCGCGTTTTCCGACAAACCGCACTTCTCACGAAAGTCTCCAACCTCCTCACCCTTTCGCTGAATCCTTCGAGCGAAATCAGCAAGCGGGCAACTGCTTCCAGGCCCTGAGTCGCAATCTGGAATGGCGGTGATGTCGTCGTTGATATTGACTCTGACATACTTCACCGCTTTGTCACTACTAAGAAAGAACCTCGAAGATCATACGACCTCCCATTGGCGAGACCTGTGACTTCCGCCATCTTTCGTGAAGTTGGGATGTGAGATATAGGGAGATGTTCTTTGTCGGTGATGATGTCGAGGGCGGTGATCATGGGAGCTATGTCGCCGTCATGCACACTATCAACGTCTACTTGGTGGCCTTCTCGCCTGACTCGACACGGCTGTCGTCAGAGTCCTTGGACAAGACAGTCAAGATCTGGGATGCGAGCAGCGGCGCCTGCCTCCAGACGCTCGAGGGCCATTCGGTCCCCTTGGTGGCCTTCTCACCAGACTCTGCACGGCTGGCGTCAGGGTCCTGGGACAACACAGTCTATCAAGGCATAGGCATGAGTTCGGATCGTACGTGGATAAACTACGATTCGAAGAACATTTTATGGTTACCATCAGAATATCAGCCCTCAAGTTTTATAGTATCTAAATAATATAATTGGTATTGGTACTACCCATGGAAGGGTATGGGTATGTAATGTCGAGAGTAACAAGCGTTAGGACGATTCGAACTATTATTATTTCCTATCATATATTTATTATTCCCTCTGTTTCATAGAGGGCCAGGGATCAGCATAAAATATAGCCTATGGATTTGCCACAGCGAAGCTTCGAGCATGCTCTAGATCAAGTTGGTGGTGAGACGGCTACTTCTAGAAAGTTCTACACGCCTTGTGGATTCGCCACTTCTGCCTCGTCAAACTGACGAACTCCTCCAATGACACTAGCAGGGAGGATGGCCGACCCGCACTAACACAGACCTTGTCACAATTTGCTGGCCGACGACGACTCTCACCTCCCCGTGGTGTCGGCTGGTAACCTGTAAATACCTTGCCGTCGGGTATTTTACAGAGCTAAGAAGAGTCAAGACTAGCCAGCACTGTCCGCTGGTCAGGGCTGCTGGTGGACGAGCCATCGCCGGCCTAACTACCAACAAGCGACAAGGGAACACTTTGAAAACCATCTGACACACGATTGCGAGTCGATCCTACAGTCGATAACGCCTAGGTCGTGGGACAGGACACCCTTGGGGTGCTCTCGGGCTGCTCTATCGGAAGGAGGATACCACCGGGTTGGAGTAACGACGTACAGAACGAATAGGTCAAAACGAACGCGAACGATACAATCCGGCGCGCTTGAATCCACGTAGAGAACGACGAGACACCTTGGTTAGTAGGAGGGACAACACTATGTTGCTTAGCTGTTCTGGGTATAGGGAGAATACATGTGGGTGAACTCCTGCGAGGCACGGTCGGCCTTATTAGAGAGATCTTACAAGGCAGCGCGAAACAGATTAACAATCTACGGGGCGCAGCTTATAATAGAAGCAACGGAAGACTAGGTGGGCGGACCGCAGTTACGACACTTTCTATATGGCTCGAGAGGACGGACGCGCGTGTCCGTCTGCTAGGAGGACGGAATCCTAAGGATGGCCATCGAGGATAGAGTCTTTAGGCTAGCTGTTGAAGTAGGCTTAAGGTGCACACTGGTATTGACTTGCTAGCTGGCTGTGCCCCGCAAGATGCGGATATGGATCGAAGTGGCGATGCAAGGTAGAGGGTCTATGTAGGTGGACACGCTGTCGCCTCTGCAATGTATTATCTTAGATATATACAAATCAATACTTGGCAGTGGAGATAGCAACATGCGAATGCGGACTCACGGAATCAGTCGCTCACTTCCTCTTCTCATGCGGGAGGTGGGCACAAGCGAGAGTAAAGATGAGACAACACGGAGAGCGATTTGGAGAGCTCTCGTATGCGCTTGGAGGCTACTCGAGCATACAAGAGGGGGATGAGAGCATTGACGGGCCGATAAAGCATTGGAGGCCAAACCTGAACGCGGTCAGAGCCACGATCGAGTTTGCGAAGGACACGGGACGGCTGTTGGGCCATGAGCAAGACATAGCAAGTACGGAAGAGGATGCCAACGAGCAAAGAGCGCTGCGAATACCGTCTGCTACGGTGTAAATGGGCTTCTGGCGAGCCGATCCAAACATGCCTCGGCCAGTGCGCTGGCGATCAAGAAGCGCACGACGCGGGAACGGTCCTGCGGATGAGGCGTCGAGGCTAGGTCTCTAGGCCCGGCCCAACCTGACTCTCTCACATACGGTAGAGTATTACTCTCTCTTATTTTCCTTGGTTGAGCATGGCGTTAGACAAGGGATGAGCAGGTCTCATGGTTGGCTTCTGAAATGGAGAAAGCGTAGTGCGGTAGAATGTATATAGCTAGCGCTTCGTAACGGCCATACCCTCAGGGTGCATGGCCATAATAGAAATCACACACACACACACACACACACACGCGCGCGCGCGCGCGCGATGGGATTATTTGGCGCAAATAAAGGCAAGAGGTTTAAGTTGTTTGGACAGCAGGCCTGCATTATACCGGATGTGAGCACGGTGCGCTGCAATAATGGACCGTGGGATCCTGGTGCCAGAACAGGACCCACTGTGGATTCAAAACCGGGTACATTGCCCGGCATATTGTACAAGGGGCTCTCCTGTACGGGCGGACGCGAGGGTGGCAATACATCAGTGCGTATGCCCGTGCATGGAAGGTTCGGGATACTATACCTGAATTTGTAAGCTGAATACTATAAAGCCAAGGTATTTTATCCTAAACTAGCTATACTAACTCATTAATACAATGCCTAAAATACTAAATCGCCGGCTTACTTATAAGGAACGTATAAGAATCTATACCCTAGTAGAGCTTAGTTAGAGGCCTCTAGCTATTACTAAGAAGCTTAGTATACCTTAACTAACTATATCTTATTACATCACTACGCTAGAGACCCCTAAGAAGCCTTAAGGTAGACCTCCTCTTATTACTATACCCCTTCAATAGCTCCTTATACGCTATGCTACTAAGAACGCTAAGTAGAGATAGAAGCCCCGCGAGTAGATTACCTATAAGCTAGGAATTAACGTCTACTAGCGCTTACTAGTTAAGACCTTTAAGAAGGAGTTGTACTACTACTAGAAGGCTATAGAGAAGCCTCTTCTTATACCTAAGTATATATATAATCGCCTTATATAACGTGTTTCACCAACGAGCGCCCCACCCCACCGAGCGCCCCATCCGAATTTACTAGTAAAAATTAATAAATTACTACCTAGTATCTCTAGAACGACTAGGGAGAATTAGCTAGAAATTTTACTAGTAATAGATATATATATATTCTATAATCTATTAGAATATATAGTTAGTACCTCTAATATTACGTAAGCTATTAGAGCTTAAAGTAAATTTTTCTACTATTACTACTTTCTTATATAACTATTAAACTAATATAGCTATAACTTTAAAATTTTAAATATAGATTTTAATTATATTAAATAAAATTATTTGAAAGTAAGGTAGGCTATACTAGATTAGGATTAGTACCTATAAGGGTTAGAAGGATTAAGCGAGATAGTCTTCTATCTTTAATAACTTAGTTAATATAGAAGATATCTCGATGCAAATTTAATATATAGTATAAGATATATAGTTCTATATATAGTTAAAGTTATAGCTAATTATTATTAGAATCTATAAAGTTATTAAGTAAAAACTAGTTTCTTTAGCTACTCTACTTCTTAAGCTAATAGCTTACGTAATATTAGAGGTACGAACTATAAATTCTAATAGATTATAGAATATATATATATCTATTACTAGTAAAATTTCTAGCTAATTCTACCTAGTCGTTCTAGAGATATTAGGTAGTAATTTATTAATTTTTACTAGTAAATTCGGATGGGGCGCTCGGTGGAGTAGGGCGCTCGTTAGTGAAACACGTTAGGTATAGGACTATATATTCTAGACTAATAAATAGTAGGCCTCTATCTTATAGAGTAATAAGATATTAGTTTAAGTAGGGTAAGGTTACTAAGTATATATTACTTAATATACTAAAGAGAAGTTTCTACCTACTTATTATATTCCTAAATTTAAGAAATACTTAGCTTAGATAGTCTAGTTAATTATCTTACCTATAGTAAAAGGCCCCTTAGTCTTTATTAAGAAGAACTAGAATAAGAAGTATATATTAGACTTAAAAGGCTATATTAACTATATACTACCTTATATCCTAGCTTACTAAACTACGTATATAGAATCTATAGGAAAAGAAAGTATCTTTATAGAAGATAACTCCTTAATCTATAATTTAAAGGCTATATAGGCTATAGAGAGAGCTCTTAGAATTACGCGTATATAGTAGCCTACTAACTTACTAGACCTTAATCCTATTAAGAATAGGCTAGTAAATAGGTTAGGGGTATCTATTAATAGGTTAGGTTAGGTTAGGGTTATATAGACTCTAGGTTTAAGTTAGAGTTAGGTTACTACCCCTCTAGGTTAGGTTAGGTTAGAGTTATATAGGCCCTAGGTATAGGTTTAGTCGAACCTAGTACTAGCGTAGGTATAGGTTAGGTTAGGGTACCTATTAGGTTATATTATATTATATAATATTATATATATTAAATATATTTACTATCCTAATTAGGCTACGTTATATTTTTTAGATATATTTTATATATATATATATAAATTTAAGGTTTTTCGCAATATTTAATTAGGGTCTATACTACTATTATATTTAAGGAGGTTTTAGAGATTATTTAAATTAGATAAGATTAGACTATAATAAATCTATATAATAAACTTAATAATTCTAATTAATTAATAGAAGTAATTAATTAATATCTATATATCTCTTTTCTATACTTTTCTACTAGTTTATATATCTATCTCTACTAGGCGTACTAAGGTCTCTTAGCGCGGATAGTAGAGATCTATTATCTCTATTTTAGTAGTTAAGCTAGCTTAATATAGCTTTCCTAATAGCTACTTTAGTTATTATAGCTATTAATTATAGTACTATACTAGGCGCTAGCGCTTTCGTAGTAGCGGCCTTAGGGACTCGTCCTCCTTACTATCCTCCTCTATAGTCTCTATATCCTTAATCTAGTATAGTAGCCTAAATAAATCATTTAGTTTATTAGCTAGTACCTTATTATTATCTTACTTAAGATCTAATACCTCCTCTTATAGAATTAAATATCTTAGGATTATAACTCTCCTAATTATTTTAGTAGAAAGGTAATACCTTTAATCCCTAATTATATCTTTAGTAATATTAAATACGCGCTTAATACTAACTTTAGTAAGTTAGATAGCTAAAATATCCTTTACTACTTAAGTAAGCTAAGGATAGTTCCCTTTATTTAATTTCTACTAAGTAAGGATATTAGTATACTCGCCTAGTATAACTAGTAGAGTACTAAGATAGGACTCTCCTTCTTTATAAGTTACTCTATTACCCTCTTTAGTTTCTAGTATACTAGAGTCTTAACTTAAGGTAGATACTAATAGCTAAGAGAGACTACTTAACTATAACTAAACTAATAGTAGAGAGTTTTAGAACTACTTAGTACCTTACGATCTCCTAGAGTTAGTACGATCTCCTAGAGTTAGTAATTAGAGCTAGAGTATAAACCTAAGCTCCTATAGAGTTATATTAACTAATATAGTTAAGAAATTATTAGTAATAGTTATACTTATCTTAGGCCTCCTATATTTTATCCTATATATATAATTAGTATTAATCTATAATAAATAACTATAATAATAGTACCTTATACGTAGTAAGCTTCTAAGAGAGATCTAAGATAGTTATATAGTTAAATAAGAACCTATACTTCTTATTAGTCTACCTATAGTACTTACTTAGCTTTACTTAACCTTATTTAGCTATATCTCTTACTACCTTTAGCTACTTAGTATTATCTCTAGTTTCTATATTACCGCCTAGCTTATCTATTATTTTATCTAAGAAATTAAATAACTTATTATATATAAGCTAAATAAACTAAACCTATAGCTTCTTATTTAAGCTTAAAACGCTAGTAGCCTATTTAAAGTTTTATAGTATCTAGGTAATAAGCTTAAGGTAGTACTACTTAGTAGTTAATAATTAAAGGCGTTTAAGATCGCGATAGTCTACTTTAGCTATACTATTATAGCTTAAAGTATTAGAAGTACCTACTCTTAATCTAATTTCTTATTATAGCTATATATTAATATACTCTTTAAGGTAAACTACGCGCTTATATATATTAAAAGTTAAGTTCTAGTATATTTTAATATCTTATATAACTCCTAGACGATCCTTTATTAGTAGTAGGTACTATATAGCTATAAAGCGCTTATACTATTATATAGATCGATTAATTACAAAGTATATAGCCTAGAGCTAGGTAGAGTTTAGTATATAATAAATAACTATAATAAAGGTAAAGTACTTTATATAGAGAGTTAGGAACTAATATTTATATAGTAATATCGTCTAGGTAGCGCTTCTATAAGGCCTTTCTAGTTTCTATATCCTCTAAAGTATCTAGTTTAAGATACTAGATAATATCCTAAATAATAATATTAATAATATAGGCGAGGTAGAGGATAGTATTTTCGTTTAGGTTCTAGTTAATACCCTCTTCTTCTAGCTTTACTTATAAAGTACTAACTAGAGTACTATTATTACTAGTATTATTAGTAGTAATAGCTAGGAGCTATAACTTAGTTTTTATCTAAGAAAGGACTTTAAATAGTCCTTTAGCTATAGTAGATCTAGTATAGCGTCTATAAATTAGGATAAAATCTAGTAATTCCTCTTAAAGCTTCTATTTATTAGTAATATAGTATCCCTTAACTCCTAGAAAGCTAAGATAGTTATTAGTAGACTATATATCTAGCGTAATTAATACTTTAGTTACTACGCTAAGGTTATTAAGAAGTAACCCTATTACTACCTTAAATTAATTATTAAATATACTTTAGAATTTATAATAGGTAGTTATCGTAGTATTAGGCCTAAGGAACTAGATAAAGCGTTTAAAGGATAGTTACTCTACTATCCTAAATAACTAGTTACTACTAATTACTACCTAGACTAATTCCTACTTAAATACTATAGTAGAGTATACTAGAGATAGGCCTAATAAGTTGCGATTTTAGAGTTAAGAGGTTTACCTAGTAGGGGTAGGCACCTATACGTAAATAGGAGCTAGAGTATCTTTATAACTCTTTAATTTATAATAGTTTATAAGGTACTTAGTACCTATTCCCTTATTTATTAGATATTAAAGTAATTTACTATAGTTAAGGTAGAATATATATAGGTAACTATTTATAGTACTTATAGCTTCTTTAAATTAATTCTAGATTTAGCCTATATAAGTAGCTAAGTTCTATTAAATTTTATCCTTAGATATTATAGCCTATATAGTATTACCCTACTAGGTAGTCTATATAGTAATAACCTCTTTATCTTTCTTATTTTATAGGTATTAGAGTATAGAAATATCTAATTTATTTCCTACTATAGAAATATAGGGTACCTCTAATTGGAATTAATAGAGGATTTATAGGAGATTAAGAGGTGAATTAATATTAGCTATAACTAGAGTACTAGAGGATATAACTATAATAAGAAACTATAATAAAAAGGTAATAAGAAACTATAATAAAAAGGTAATAAGAAACTATAATAAAAAGGTAATAAGAAACTATAATAAAAAGATAATAAGAAACTATAATAAAAAGGTAATAAGAAACTATAATAAAAAGGTAATAAGAAACTATAATAAAAAGGTAATAAGAAACTATAATAAAAATATAATAATTACTTAATACTTAGTAGGTAGTATAACTAGGTCTTTTTAGGTAGGTTTTTTTTAGGTAGTTTATAAGTAAGGGACTCTAATACTAAGAATTCAACTATAGTACGCTATATTTTATATCTATTACTTATTTCTACTAGCTATATATATATAAAACCTATATAAAATATTATAAAACTATTAATATATTATTAAGTTAGGTATATTTAAATCTAAATATAATTATTAGCTATAATTATAGTAACTAGCTACTAATAGGTAGCTAAGATTACGCGTTATCTACTTAGAATCGCTCTAAAGAAACCTCTTAAAGTTAGTTTTACTCTTAGAGTTAGTATTAACCTTATTCTAAAACTCTTAGTACTACTCCTTAGTCTTATACTTATTAGGTATATTATTATAGTAATTATTAATCTTATTATCGCAATTAAGTTCCTCCTTATACTTATCTTTATTACCTAGAATATAGGGACTAGAAGTATTAAGCTTAAGCTAATCTACGCCTAAAAGCTTAGAAACTAGTATATACTTAGTAGCCCTACTTTAGTTAGTATATACTCGTAATAAAAGACTATAATAAACTTACTCCTAAGTAGTATCTTCTACTATCTCTTTCTCTTCTAGGGTAAGATTATTATAGAATACTAACTACTCTAACTTTTTACTCTTATCTTTAAATAAATTACTCTTAAGTTTTACTAATCTATCTTAGTAGAGTTTACGTATTTAGAGGTATATAATACTATAATAGCCGAAAACCTATATAGTAGTATAGCTTACCTCTAGCCTATTAGGTATAATCCTACTACTTAAAGTCTCTATTATTATCTCTTTATACCTCTTAAGGTTATTTTTATATTAAATTTTAGCCTATTTTTTATAAACTTAATAGAGTTAGTTTTTAAGCTACTCTTCTATTAATTATAAGTAATAATATATAATAAAAGACTATAATAACTTACTACTCTTCTAATCTATAAAGCGCTTTTTATTAAGCTCCTTAAGCTTATTACTCTATATAAAATCCTTTCTATCTTTATTAAGATTCTAATATATTAGGGATTTCTTTAACCTAGCTTTAAGCTAATACCTAGTAGTATAATCTACTATATTAGTAGCTTTAAGAGCCTTCTCTTTACTAGAGCGTATTAAAGCTAAAGTCCTCTACTAAATAGTATAAGAGCTATTACTAAGCTCGCGCTTATATAGTATCTTTATATTTATAGGACGCTCTTTCTAGTAGCCTCCTCCTCTACGTAGTAAGAGGATATAATAAATCTTATCTTCTTTATACTTAAAACCCTATATAAGTTAGTAAGTACTATTATAAAAGACTAGGATAAATATATCTATAATACTAGCCTCTATATTCTTAGAATTAGCTAATATATCCTTAGAATTATTATCTAGAATCTTAAACTTTAGGGGGGTATATAGGCTATTAGAAGGGCCTTAATTAGGGTATAAGGACTCTATTATATAATAGCTATAATAAAGAAATATAATAATTAGAGTAGCTAGTAAAATATAGGTAGGTACTATAGAGTTTATAGTTAGTTAAGTTAAAATTAGGTAGTAAAGGTAAAAGGTAAGTAAATTTAGGTTACTAGGGTACTAGCGTAGCGCTAGGGCTATATTAGGGTCCAACTAGTACTAGCGCGGCACTAGCGTCGCGCTAGTAGCGCGCTAACTTAAGTAAGTACTTAAACTTACTACTTAACGCATTTTTAACTTATAACCTATACTTCCCTATAACTCTATTATTACGGTAATTTATTATAGTAGTTACTCTAATTTTAATAATCTAATACTAATTATATTCTTAGGTCCCTCTAAATTATCTACTTTCCCTAAATTTATCTATAATAGTAAGAACTAAGTAGGTTACGTATAAGTTAACTAGTAGTAAGGGCTCTAAGAAGGGATTACCTATAATAGCTACCTATTTAGTACCTACTATAAGAGCTCTTAGGAAAAAGTATTACTTTAAGCTAGGTAGTATATTATTATATTTATTAATTATATTATTAATCTAATATTTAATAGCTATTATAATTAGAGAGATTAGGCGATATTAGAAGTTAACTAAGTTACTAATTCGTAAGCTTCCCTTTTAGCGCCTCTATTATAAGGTTACCTAGGAATTAGTACTAGATCGTTCTTACTAATTCTAGGCCTCTATAATTATAGCTCTCTAGGAGGCTACTAAGTCCTTTATAATTAGCTATCTTAAAGGTATATATTTACTCTCTATATTAACTTATAATTATATATACTAATAATTCTAGATTATAATATAAATACTATTTACGTAAAAAGGGTTACTATTTAAGTTAAAGACTCTTAACTAGCTAAGTACTACTATTATAAGTTTAGCCTTATAGAATTTTAAAAATTTTAAAATCTATATAGAAAAAAGTCTAATAAGTTTTAAACTTAGTATAGAGTAGCTATAAGGCCTAATAATATTATAATTCCTTATTTCCTATAATTATATACTATTATAACTTAATTATACTTATATATAAATATAAGAAAAAAATCGTAAATCCTATAATTATATACTATAATAAAGTAATTATACTTATACTTAATTAGTAAATATAAAGTAAATTATATATAGTAAGAAAATTATATTAGTTAGACCTAAGGTAACCTAGTCCGTACTAACTATACCTAAACCTAGAGCCTATATAACCCTAACCTAACCTAACCTATTACTAGCACTAACCTAGTAAACTTAGGTTAGGTTAGGTTAGGTTATTATGTAATCCAACTCAACTCTAACCCAACCCTTACCTATTTACTAGCCTAATTAAGAACGTCTAGCGAATAATTAAGTATAGACTATAGAAGCGCTACCTAAAAGCTATAGATAAGGTTCGCTAGTTCTTATAAGAAGAGTAGGATAAATTAACTATTAAGGACTATTAGAAGTATATTAAATTAATAAAGGAGCGTTGCTAGGTAGTAATTTTTGCTAGTGGTAGCTATACTAAGTGGTAATTTATTGTGGTAATTTATTGTACATAATAGGGCGTAAGCACTACTGTAACCGCCACTCGCGTCCGCCCGTACAGGGGAGCAACTTGTATTAATGGCCCATAAGCCCCATTTTGGTTCCGCTTCCCGTGTCCCAGATTTGGATCTCGCTCTTCTTCCGAGACCTTGTTCTGGCCCGCCCTTTGGTATCTCTTGGCATCCGCCAGACCAACTTTCAGGTGGCGAAAACGCCTCTGCTAACCTTTCCACTTCATCTCCAAAAATTACACCCTCACAACCCTCTGGCCGGTGCGGGTCGGCCGCCCTCCTTGCTAGCGGTGGCGGGTTGAAAGTATTTTGCATTCTCACTCACATGCTATAAATGCCGCTAATTAGGTTGCCGCTAAGGCCCATGTTTGGCTGAGGTGGGGAAAATGCTCAGCTGACCAAAGATTAGAAATAGGCAACAGCCAAATCAACTACCCCGCTATCTCGATACACCATCTTCAAATCATCACTCAACCCTGAGAGTAAAAGCGCAACTCGAATTATAGCTGGTTAGTGTGGAATATTATAAGTTAGAGGAAAGTATTATAATCTGTCTTAGCTGCAGTTGAACTAGTACCGATGGACCAGGAAACGTGGGAAGACACCCTGTTTCAGGTAAGCGTTGCTAGAAATTAGATATTGTTCTAGCTAACGGAGTAAATATAGAGTGTGAGTATTCAAGTTGCCTAGTGTAACCCTTCTTTTAACATTTTGGACTATAGGAAGTAAGTTGACCTGCGAATATTGATATATGAGGATGCTGCTAATTCTGGTTTGTTTGGTGGTGTAGCGAGTAAGTTGACCTGCAAATATTGATATATGAGGCCGCTGCTGATCCTGGTTTGTTTGGTGGTATAGGAAGTAAGTTGATCTGCAAATATTGATATATGAGGCTCCTGCTGATTCTGGTTTGTTTGGTGGTGTAGAATGTAAGATGACCTGCGAATATTGATATATGAGGCTGCGGCTGATCCTGGTTTGTTTGGTGGCATAGCTTGTAAGTTGACCTGCGAATATTAATATATGAGGTTGCTGCTGATCCTGATTTGTTTGGTGGTGTAGGATGTAAGTTGGCCTTTGCATGTATCTGGATGAACATGGATTACTAATTATGTAGCCTGACGTCTGGCGTTCCTCCTTTGACAGCACGTTCGCACGGGGTTTCTTTGAAGCGTTGCCAGCTGGTGCGCTACGGACGCAGCATACCCCGGTCCAGTGTTGCAATTGCTGTAGCTCTATTTTAGCTGCTGACTGCGACACTAACCTCTCCCATGTCCGTGCAGCTGAAAAGGATTGTCAATTCTGCGCTCTACTCCTCCGTACACTTGTGCCCCATGTCATCAATGATGATGGACGCGACGTTCGAATCGTTCGTGAAGGGTCGGCGTTGAAAGTAGGGAGCAATGGGCAACATATTCTCTGGGTATCTTCTAATCTAGGTTAGTGTTCCCAGTTCATGTGTATTGAGTAAGCCCCTTGCTTACTGCATTATTTTGCCACAAAAGGTTCGGTCGATACAAAGACCCACATCCAGACAGAAGGACTAGTTCTTCCTGAAGCTATCAGCTCTGCACGGTTTGAACTACTTCGCACATGGCTTTGTTGGTGCGATCAACATGAACACTGCAACATGTGTGACAGTAGATCGAACCAATTGCTTCCGAGCAGGCTTCTCTGGGTCGGAGATCTAGATGATCAGCATTACGATCCTAATTTATTGCGTCTGAAAACCACTACAGATAAGAGTGGAGGAAAATATGTCGCGTTATCACATTCCACTAATATGTACAGATGGCGCTCTCAGGCGATACCCCTCTTCAATCTTGTTTGATTGGTTGCCATCAATGTCTTTCCATGCTTCTGCACAGGTTAACATATCTTCCTATTATCAAACTTAATGCCTAAGAGAGGCAGGTCGTTGAGAAGGAGCGATGTTGTTCGGCCTGTAACCCGAATCTCATGCCAGAAATAATATTCCCGCCTGAGCGCCCGAAGCCGCTCAGTACTCCACGGGCGGGTACACATGCGTCGGTTGTATCTGCAATGTTGGTTTCAATACTATCTGCGAACAGGTTAATGCGTTGTCGACGTGGGATTTGCGCAATACAGAATGTGGCGTACTTGTTGATGCCTTGTCTGATATCAAAGACAAGGCACTCGCAGCTTTTATAGAACATTCTAACGCGCAGCGCGCTCGCCGGAACGAACGTAAACAGGGACACCATCAGTCAGTACAGTCTCAGGAGAATGTGCCCAACAACAGTGATCCTATCAGTGTTGTAGACGCTCGCCGACAGTGCGATGATGAGCTCGCAGCTCAAGTTGCTTTACATGAGCGCAGTACAGCCTCGCCTGCCCAAACGCGCAATGTCCAGCCAGCTCTTCCATCTCACGTTCCTGGTATCATTCAAGGTAGCATTCAAACTCCCTAGAAGCGGACACCGTTGAGAGCTGCAGTTGAGAAGACACCTAGTTCACGTCCACCAATGTTGTCTTTTACACCGAAGTCTCAGAGAGGGCGGGACCGCAGACTGACAACAAAGGGCATGGAGGCTTATGGGCAGCATCTGTAGGCGTGTTGATCCTTATTAGTCTAGGAGTTTGCAGGAGTTTCTCTTTGGTGATCAGCGGTGCTCGGAGTCGCATTGTCAGGCCGACGATACGGAGTGCTGGGTCTACTCCCAACGCGCCTTTAACCAGGTGCTGCGGGCCTCTACTACCTGCGCTCGCTGTCGCTTCCACGTTCGTGGGTGTAGTCATTCTACACGCAAGGCAGCGCAGGGAAAGGGAGGTAGGGGTGACCCACCTCCGAGTCTACTTATCATCAACGAGGTTCAGAGACGGCAGGCACAGGGCATGAGTACAGGCGCGGCAGTAGAGGAAGTAGAGCTTATTCGGCAGCAGGCTAAATTGTCGCTCTATCAGCTGTACCAGCTCCTCAATAGGCAGAAAAGGTGCACTTCGTAGTGAATGCTATAAACTATATGCTTACGCAACACCTGCAATTTTGCCCCTATTTCGCCCACAATATGATGTAAAAATCGAAAAAAAGAGGGCCTACAGGCGTGCCAAGACTCGAAGTATATACTAGAGGTTATTACAGAGGTTGGGGGTTCTCGCTTAATAACGCGCGTGATCTCGCTAAGAAATCGACCCCCATATAACCCATAATTACTAAACGAATTATTTTAAATTTAAGATAGAAGAAGTGGTGGAGGTATCGAGCTTAAATACAAGTTTTTAGAAGTTGTTATTAAGTGGTGGTTGGGATACTCGGCCCCTTCCGGTTCTGCCGAATCGCAGAACCGGAAGAGGCCGAGTATCGTGCTGTGATTTTCATGATTTGGTGTGGACGCTCGCACCGCCTCCTTTTCGCACTGTCGTTCGCACGCAGTCTGGCACCAGATAAAACAAGGCCACACATTTTCGGCGATGGGAATTTAGGTTTTTGGCGATGTCACATGACCTGCGCAATATATATAGTATCCCTTGCGCTGCCCCCATCTGCCTTCGGTTAATGGGCCAATCGGTGACTCCGCGGTGACATGGGGCGGCATATTCCGTATATAATTTATGTGAGTAGGGCTACTAAAATAGGCAAAGTTTCATATATTATAATATATTTATAGATACTAAGACTACTTATTTACCTTATTTAAGTAATTAGACTAGTACTAACCTTTATATAGTAGAATTTAGTAGTAAAAGTAGCTAAATTTAGTCCTCTTAGGTCTCTTAGTTTAAATAGAGTTACTAGAGATCTTACCTAAAACCGCGCGTAAGGCGCTCCTTTTACTAAGGGTAGTATAGTTAGAGTAGCTTTTTTATATTCTAAGCTTATACTACTTATAGAGCCTATCTAGTCTTATATTTATATAGAGAGCTCTATAAGAACTTAACTTTACCTACTCTCTATAGTAGCTAATCGCGAACGCCTTAAGTTAAACTACTAAAAGTAGTAACTAATTTCTATAAGTACTACGCCTTATCTAAGGTTTTAGTAAGAATAGCTTATAACTATTAATAAGTGTAATATTAAGTAAGAGAGATAATAGAGGCCTCTAGGTTTTAAGATAGGCGCGTTAGACTAAGTAGTAGCTATAAAGTTAATTAAACTAATTAACGCTACCTATAAAACGGTTATAGAGATTAATAAGTACTAGTATATTAAGTAGTAAATAAACGGTATCTCTAAATATAGAGCGTATAAGAGTTGCGCTAGTCTATATAGTAGATAGGCGGCGTCTATTTCTTATAATAGTCTCCTCTAAATTACTAATAGTTGTAGTAAAAAGTACGATATTATTATCTCTCTACGCGAATAACCTAACGCTCTATATTTAAGAGGTAGTATAGCGTATAGTCCTCTATTTAAGTTAATCTCTCTAAGCTTTATAGTTAATAAGATTATCTAGAAAACGCTTAGGTAGCTTATTATTAATCTTAGGCGTAGGTAATAGTAGTTAAGAGGTTTAAGAGATATCTATATTATTTCTTTTATTAGCGTTTTATATAGAAATCTTATACGGCGTAGAGCTAGTTTAAATAGTACTAGTAGCTCTAATACTATCTCTATAGAGTTATAGGAGTAACTTAATTATTATAAAAAGATTATTAAGCTAGATTATATACCGCCTAGGTAGTAATAGTTACTACCTATTAGCTTACTAGTTAAGGAAGAGGTTAGTAATAATAGTATAGGTTACTATAAAGCCTTTAGTTCTTTAGCGCGGACTAATTTTATATAGCCTATTACTAGCTTTAAGTCCTTTAGTATAGAATCTCTAGTTTAAATAATACCTAGAGTCTCTAAGGAACTATATTTTATACTTAGTACTAGTAGCTTTATAGCTAATAGTAGTTATCTCTTTAGTACGCCTATAGAAGCGAGTTATACTCTTATCTACTACTAAATTAAGCCCTAGCTACTAGTACTACTAGCTTACGCGTCTAAAATACTCTAATAGGTTATATATATATTTAAAAGTTAATAAAAATAGTAGTAAGTTAGAGTATAGGATAAGCTTATATAGTAGGTAGATATATATATAGTAATTAATTTACTTAAAATACTTACGCCCTATTATTTATAAGATATAATAGGTAACCCTAAATAGCTTATCTACCTACTAGAAATTAGCTACTCTTACCTCTTAGTATATACCTATATAAATTACTATAGAGAGATAGCTATAAATTTTATCTCTTATAACTAGGTACTAGGCTCGTTTAGATTATTAATAGGGACTAGGCGTATACTAGAGTTAAGTATTTTTATTAGTATAGATAACGATTTTATTAATAGTCTTATTATCCTAAAATAGTCTAAATAGCGCTAAGGGCTCCTTACTATTTACGTAAGGTAGTAGCTTAGATATACCTTATTAACGCTTATTTTCAACGTATAGTAGGTTCTATATTAGAGGTAGCGCCTCTAGTAGTATAGGAGGCTTATTTTTTCCTCTATACTACTAGGTATTATCTTTTAGGACTAGATTATTATTAAGGTAGCCGCAAGTAGTTATTTTAACTATAGTTTATAGCGTTTTAGCGATAGTATAATATAATAAAATAAGGAGTTAATACTTAGATAGGTTAGGTAAAGTTAGAGCCTATACGCTAGCCCGTATACCTACTAGTACTATCTATTAGCCTATTAACTAAAGGTAGATAGGGGTAGCGTAAGAGATAGCTTTAAGTAAGGCTCTAGATAGTAGAGATAATACTACTACTATAGATAAGTTTAATAGTATTAATTAGACGCGTTTACCTAGGTATATAAAGCTACTAGTAATATAGAAGCGTCCTAAAAGCTGGATTTTTATATATAGCTATCGCGTTACTAAGTATAAAGACCTATCTTAGCTATAGTTTATATATAAATACTACTATATATATAAGTATATTAACGCTAGCTATAGTAGGTTAGTTAATATTATAAAGGCGATAATATTAGTAGCTATATACCTTAGGTAGCTAAAACTTAGGTATAACCTTACTAAAGATAGCTTAAAAACACTATCTATAGTAGCTAAACAATTGTATAGGTAGTAATCTCTACGCTAGTTTATTACTACTAGTAGAGATATATAATAAGCTACTACTAACGCGTTAGGTAGCTTTAACGTATAGTACTTTTAGTAGCTTATTATACTCTAGCTAGTTGAAAATAATTACCTACTACGTAAAGTTAAGACGCCGCGTTTTTAAGAGCTTATAAGCTATCTTAACCTAGAGGGTAAGGTAGCGTTATAGATAAGTAAAGCTAGCGTTAGCACGTTTATAATAAGGCTCTTTAAGTATCTCTAGCCTTAAGTTATTACTATACTATTATTAGTAATTAGTAAGATATATATAAGCTTTAACGGCTAGATAATAAAGGGTAGTAAACGTAGCTTTTTTAGTATTATTACTTACTTTACTAATACTAATAGAGTAATCTATAACTTACCTATTAACTTACTATAACTTATAGGTACCTATACTAGTAAGGCTATTACCTAAGCTATTATCTAAACTCTCTAAGTATATAGTATAACTAGTAATAAGCTAGGCTACTTTATACTTAATAATGCTAGTAATAATAATACCGCTATTACTATAACTACTAGAGATTACGCCTTTAAACTAGCCTACTAGCGCCTCTATTATACCTACTATATACTTAACCTTATTAGCTAGAAGATTATTTATAGTACTAATAAAGACGCCTATAATAATGCTAAAGAGTATTATAATATAGAGGAGGAGTATATATAAGAGTAGTACTAATATAGCCTAATTAGTATACTAATTAATATAATTAACTATATTAGGACGCTATAATAGTATAATCTTTTCTACTAAAAATAGTATAAGGTTAACGCTTAGCTACTAGCTAATAAGAGGCCTTAAACGCTTAAGCTAGTAAAGCTAGTAGTTACCTATTAGAACTTATATTACTTAGCTTTTAAGCGCGCTATAAAGCTTTAAGCTACGTATAACTTATACGCTAAGTACTATATTAATACTATAATAATTAAAGATACTTACGCTACCTATTACTATAATAAGCCGCCTAACGCGCCTAGCTAGATAAGATTAACTAGGCTTACTATAGCTAACTAGGCTATAATTACTAAGTACTAAGACTACTTATAGCTACTTAAACTTACTACTTAGCGCCTTAAAGGGCGTAGTAAAGCTAGTAAGTTTAGTGTAATATATAAGATTATACTAGTATTTAAATATATCCTTAACTTACTTAAAGCGCGTTGTTAGATTTGAGGTGGTTTGATGGTTCACCTTGATCTGGATAATATTGTGATAAAAGGATGTGATTATTGCACGTAGTGAAAAGATGATTTATTGATATATGATGATGATTGAATTGATTGATTATCTGGATTGATTGTCGTTGTTTATTGATGATGTGGCCGGCTGGCGAGTTGCCGATAGACTCCGGGTGCACCTGGAATCTGCTGATTGGCTCGCCTAGCTAGTGGAGCACGTGCGCGCACGTGCGCGCGCGTGCTAAATCGATCGCCATCTCGATCGACATCTGAATCTCGTGTGCCAGCTCGTAGGCCAGCCCTATGGGCAGCTCGACTGGATTGCTCATCTCATCTGACACGCGTACGCGCCTATATAGAGGTATTAACTATAATACTTATACTAAGGCTCCTAAAGATTACCTTACTATTAACCTCTACGTAGCTTAGCTTAAAGCTAATAAGTATTATAATAAGCTTAATAACTTACCTACTTACTACGCTACTATCTACCTCTACCTATACTATAAATACTACTATAATAATAGCTAAGTAAATAAAGCTAGATAGCTTAGTACTATAAACGCTAGCTTCTAGAGTCTCTAGGACGCGTATAAACCTTAGTAACTACGCTTATCTTAACTCTAAACGCTACTCTTAAATAGTATTAACGACGTAATTAGTGCGTATATAGAGCGCAGTAGTATAATAGATGTACTAGAGGATAAGTTTAAGCACTGGAAATTACTAGAGCTAACGTAGACGCGCTATTAATATAAGGTTAATAGTAACCTAGTTAAGTACTAGATTTAACTACACCTAAAATACTCTAATTTAGCGCGTTTTATGATTAATATACTAACGATCCTAGTATTAAGTAGTAATTGCGAGCGCCTCTTTAGTAAGCTCAGCGACTTACTTAAACCCAAATATTACTATCTTAGTAGTAAGTAGCTCTTAGCTCTATAGTTAATACGCGCGTAGATTAAAGCTAGCTTTATACCTCTCTACGATAATAATAGTAGCTCTCTTACTAATAAGTAGATTGCGCGTGAGTATAATATAGGCGAGTAGGATACTCCAGCTTAGTAATTTATATGTTAAACGATTGTTAATTTGACCCAAGTACTTGCAAACAATCAAGTACTTGCAAGTAATCTCTCCTAAACATAAACGCAAACAAAGTATTAGTCTCTCAACTTATAAACAAGTAAGTATCACGGCTTATATTTACTTTATTTACTTATTGACCAGTCTGGTACCACAAGTCTATTCTTAGTTGATAATATAGGACTCGGTGCCTAAGTTTGTAAGCCACCCTACTTACGCAGTTAGTTTCCAGGAGTATAGTCTTCGGTCTTAAGCTGCATAGATCTGATTCTAATAATCCGATTTAGTATTAGATACCTATTAAGTTAAGCCATTCTTATAGGTAGTTATGCGAGGCCCTTTACTCCCTATCGCTAGAGGGCGTCAGAGAGTTTGCGACAAGCCTCTACCTCATACGCCCCGTTAAAAGCGCATTGTAAGAATCGTAGCTTAAACATGAATACATGGTAAGGTTGTTTTCTCTGCGAAGCTTCGAGATCACGTGGCATAATTGGCTAGTAACAAAACTACCTTTAAATATTTGACATACTTAGTTCTAGCCAGAGGTGGATGAACGCCTTGCTTACGCTAACAGGGAGGACGGCCGATGCGCTCCAGCCATAGGGTTGTACTTACAGTACATCCCAGGTGCGAGGCTAGTTGGACCCAAATAGTACCCAGTCAAGGTAAACTGGATCGAAGTTCTGCTAGCGATAGACGTCGAGAGTAGGAAAGTAAGCAAGTCGGCCATAGAGCGTTTTGGGACAGAAAATAGAGTAGAGGTGTGCACGATGAGATGGCTTGGCCGACCAAGGCCCAGCGGGCAGCACGCGTCGGTAGTGGTAAAGGTGGCAACCAAGGAAGATGCAGAAAAACTGTTGAAGTCAGACGGCGTCACGTTCGGCGGAGGCGGGACCATAATGTCACCGTTTGAAGAGCGACGCACGCCGGTAGCTTATTTCAAGTGTAGGAGGTTTGGGCACCGAGCCAGAGACCGCACTCGGCCTAAGACATGCGACATGTGTGGACAAGAGGGCCACCTTCAGTGCGAGACTACCAACCTACGATGTGTAAACTGCCAGCGCGAACATCGGGCGTCAGATTGAAGATGCCCAGCGTTCTAGAAAGAGAAGGAGAGGATTTTCGCTGTTCGACAACATACATAACCTAATACTTCTACCCCTGATCGAATTTTCGCTTAGACCTCACCTTCATTCGCAATCGCCGCCGCCCTCTCAACCTGCTCATCAGCATTGGGCCGTTTAAGAACAATACGACTTGGTAAACTGGTACCGAAGGAAGCAGCTATTGCAGTTGTCGGCAATAGTAGCTGGGGAGGCGCTTCTTAAGGGTACTGGCGGATTCAGGCAGGTAATAGATGGATTTTCGACCAGGCATGCGCAATCTCTCTTTATTTCCTACGTTAAGCATAGTATTAGACAATGGATAAGCAGGTCTCATGGTTGGCTTCTGAAATGGAGAAAATGTAGTATAGCAGAATGTATATAGCTGGCGCTTAGTAACGGCCCATACCCTCCGGGTGCATGGCCATAATAGAACACACACACACGTACTCGGGCGATACATTATTTCTTAGCGTGGAAGGAAGTCGCTAATGGAAAGCGTTGTCGGTTGGGCGTTGTTACGAGGGCCGATCGGTACCCTCGAGCAGAGCCTCGAGCTAATTATGACATGTGATAAGCGAACCTGGCCGGAATTCCGAACCGGGCCCACTACAGAAACTAAAAATGGTGACTGAGGCTAGCCAGGGCACAGCCGAAGTTTCGGTACCAGTATCACCTATTCGCGTGAGTACGGATATTAAGCGAACAGGTACTAAATGATACGCATGTTTTTCTCTACGGACGGGCCTATACAAATAGTTCGTCTAAGTCTAGTATTTTACCTAGTAGCTAACGTTATACCATAACAGTTAAGGCGCGACATCTTCAGTAAGGCATTAGAAAGCTAAACATTGCAATATGTCTTTGTAGGTACAGAAATCACCTCGGAGTCCACCCCCTTGTCGAACTCGTCCACTTTTGAACATTCGCTGTTTACTTGACCCTCCCGACTGCTTGCGTCTCGGTCTAGTACCATACCCCCAGTGCTCTGATTACGATGGATTGTCGTCAATTCCGTAGTGCTCAACGCGTCAGGCTCAACCTGCTGGAAGCGTTGCGATCCCCCGCTTGTGGAGATGTTGGTAGTGAAACGATGCGTGCGCGATGTTTCAGTCAAGGATGACCCAAGCAACCGGGGTACTATCCTAGCAAGAAGCGGTTTGATAGAAGGTGCAGTAACGCAAATGAGACTGATATGGATTTCGATAGTAGTCCAGATTATAATCTCAGACAGATCCCAGAGTAATGTAGCGGGGTCGGACGTGAGTAGAGGCACTATTTTAACTAGGCGAAGAATGCGGGCCACTACTGCCAGCCAACCGAGAGAGATAAGTGCTAAGAGGGCAATCCTTTGAAACTTGTGCAATTGTAGTTTCAGAACTCCAGTAAAGGCTACCACAATAATAACGACATTGGTGAGCAGATTGGATATGCCGTTGGTTATGATGACGGGAACTAAATTGATGCACTTGTTTCTTCGCTCAGCGATTTAGTTCCAGTAGGCCGATACTGGACGGCATTGAAAGGTCGCTACAAAGAAAAGGGGTATCGGAGTGAGGAAAAGGAGGAAGAGGACAATATCCATGACGTATCTCGATATTTTATCCCGGTAGAAGATTCGCCGGTACGTGATACAGAGGCTGATTTTTATAATGGGAAGCATGGCGATAAAGAGTAGCAACGAGATATAGCCATCCAACTCTAGGGGACCTCGATCCTTGGGATCCACAGAGGCGTCGCGATGGCCAAGCCCAAGGCTTACTTCGTGATACGTAGTAATGCATGTTGCTAGAGATAGGAGCTGGCTTTTGTCAGGATTAAGGTTGCATGAAAATTTGGAACTTAACGCACCCATGCGACCAACAAGACAAAATCGTCAGTATCACACTTTCGAAGGAGCCATACTTTGGAGTATACACGGCAGAAGAAGAAGAATGTAGACAGGCACTGGAAGAGAGCAGTTACGGCTATGAGTTGCGCTTGCCGGGTCTCGTGGGAATAGCTTGGGGGTAGCTATTATATGTCAGTCAATTTATTCATAACCTAAGTGAACTAGAATTTGACGTACCGTAGCAAAGTTGTCCATTTTGGATCACGCAAGGTGTATATTGGCGTCCTGCTGAGATGGTGTGAGCTCCAGCGGCCGAAGGACGCCGCGTCATTGATCTTGGTGAGACGGAACGACTGGTTGGAACAACAGCTAGATGGAACCCATGGTCAGAAGAGAGGCCACTCCCTGGACAGATATACAGTTAACTGCTCACAGTATTCAGGTAAGTGTGCCTCCTCGTATGTACGGTTTCTTCTGCAGGTGTAGGTTATTGGAACAGTATTCCATGCAGACATAAAATGACTTTTGACATATCGTTCGTCGCGCCAGACATTCCGGGACTACAGTACTTCCGTTCGCCTCGGCCATCACACTTCCCTGCGTACATCTCGTCGGTACAACAATTGATTGGCGTGCACAATCTGGTGGACATGGTCGGCCAATCGGGGAAAGGGACACGCCCCCGAAAAGCGAACTAATTCCAGAAGCGATGAACGGCAGTCTACAAGGCCCTCCCATGAGCGGGTTTGTAGCGCGCCACCCACCCGGACAGTATTTGTATGGAAAAAAGTCGATTTGTATAGAAACGCACAGGCGCGGGCTACAAACCCGCTCATGAGGGGGCCTTGTAGTTTGATGCAGAACATACAAGGGGAAAGCATGAGCGGGCACGTCCACCATCTCCGCTATGCTCATGCTGCAGGGCCCCCGCATGAGCGGGTTTGTAGCGCGCCACTCGCACAGACAGTATTTGTATGGAAAAAGGTCGATTTGTATAGAAACGCACAGGCGCGGGCTACAAACCCGCTCATGCGGGGGGACCCTGTACAATAGTGCCCCAGCTAGTGCTTTATTTCGGGGTTTGGGACGAGTTACGGTAAGATCCGGCTGTGCTACCCGTGATGCCGCTTGTGGATGCAAGCCACATATAAGCCACATGCAAGCCACCTTTCAGCGATCATGGATCGCAGGAAACAGAGAGTGGTTTTGACATAAGGGAGGACGGACGAACCGCTCTGGCCATGAACTTGTAGACGCTTCGAAATGTATAGATAATAATGCGGCAAAAGACCGCCTTACCACTACTTGGCATAATAATTCCCCATCTACCACTGTTTCCGATACACTACCACACATGTGGCCGTGCATCGGAAATGGACCAAAATACCATTGTTTCTGACTCAAATGCCACCGTCCCAATAGTGGGCCTCGCGCCTCCCCTAAGGCTCTCAGGCAAGAGAACAATAGCTGCAGTCTTACATACGAAGGGATGGGCCAGAATCTATATTACGATGTAGTTAATTTTCTGGTGTTGGTGTTAGGACTTCTTGTTATTCGCGTCAGAACGCGTTGAGCCTCAAATCGCATAAGACGCGCAAGGGCTGTCGGCCGCCTAGCTGCTGGGGAGCGACCGCGCAAAAGCTAGGGAAGCGACCGCCTATCCCACGCACCGTCAAAATCAGCCGCCCACGGAGCACCTAAGCTGTGCCAATAGGAGGATGTCCCAAGTGGCACTATTTTAGTACGAAAACCAGAATAGATGAAATTTACTGGCGATTCTCGTAGGGGGACTCATTTGTAGTGGTATTAATTCAAAAATCGTTGCATTACTTGATAGTCGAGCTCATAGAGATGTCCACAGATCTAATAGTGTTGGCGCGGCGCAGGTGCTCAGCCCAGCACTCAGGGCGCAGCTCTAGCCTACACAGTGGCACGTTGCAAAGCTTACAGCCATAAGTTGTACGCGGATCGCGTTGACGGCCAGATATATTACCTGTTGTTTCTCTAAGAGGCTGCCTAGGGGTCGTCGAGCTATAGTTTGTACGCCCATTTTCGCTACAGGTTATACAGGCCTTCGACTCTCCATACAGCCTTATTAGCGTGCCATAATAGCTCTCCTCGTCAGGCGCAACGTCGTTAGGTCTCTTGCGTTTAAGTAAACTATTGTTAAGGCGCTTCCCGCGCTCAAAGAGCTGCTCTATTAACTAATATAGGAACTTCTTATAGCCGCTGCGTCTACTAGCGTTTTTTATAGAGTATATAGACATCCTATAGATATTATTAAGCGTTAAGTCGAATAGTAAGTACAGTAACAGCCTCTATATGCAACGTCAGGCGCGCTGTATAGAGTAGTAGCTCCGCGTTTGATTAAATTAATTAACCTCGCTTTTATAGTAATTGCAAGTATCTATTATCTCAGGGATACTAAGTAACTTAACAGGCGTGTCGCCAAAAGCCTTTTTAAAGGGCTTCTTATTGCGGGATACCTCAGCAGGGCGTTGTTAGCGTCGTTCAACGTAGGTTGTACCTATATAATATAGCATTAGCGCGTTGTTAAGCTAGTAGGGACATCTACTTGCTATTAGCGATAGTAGCAGCAAAGAGGACCACCTAAGAATCGCGCTAGGTAGCTTAGAGCACTATCTTATTAGCTAAGAGAGCCTAGTAGGCTTCTCCCTAGTCCAACCAGTGCGAGAATTACGTCATAAGCCGTACTAAATCGCTGTTAAAGCGCTCTTTCGCATACATGTCCACTCAACCGCGGTTGATAACCCGGTTGGTTCAACCAACCGGTTTATCGCGTGTTGAGTGTTAACCGGTTAAACGCTTTTCCAATACTAGTTCAGGCAACTGGTTAGCCAACCACTTTAATTTTTTCCTACTTAGCTACAACAGATATTTTCAGACTCACCACCTAACCTCAATATTATCAATCCAATGTCATCCACATTATCATCTAGACTAGGAGAGCTATAACGAACGGATGCTTCAAGCTATTAATATAGGCTGGTTTATACTCGATAAATACTACAATAAAACCGCCGAGGCACCAGTTTACGCAGCTGCGTTGCTTCTCGATCCCCGCAAACGAACCACCTATATACGGCAGAACTGGCCTACGTCATGGTATAAAAGTACAATTGCAGATACCAATACAATATAGGAGAAAGAGTACAAGACTACAGTCCTTCTAGAACCTTGTACGACTCCCTATACTATAGTAGACCAGCAGAACGACGCTCCACGCAAGCCTTTAAATCAACTTGCATTACTAATGCAGAGGACAAAGGTTAAAACTATCCCTACAGCACCTATTAACGACTTTATAGCTTTTATTAATACTCAACCTATTAATTTAGAGCGTAGACTAACCCCCCTTAAGTAGTAGTATCGTCCAGAGCAACGTCGTCTATATCCCCGAGTTAGCCGCATAGTAATAGCTATTCTCTCAATCCCTACAGAGTCATCAGAGCCAGAAAGAACCTTCTCTAGGGCCCGCAGGACCCGCTCATAGGATCGATAGCGGCTCAAATGCGACACTATTGAGATGATTGAGTGTATTGGTAATTAGCTGCGATTGAAACACATTAAGCCACTTTATAAGAACGGGATAGGTCTACCAATAGGCCCAGGGCTTGCTAATATCGCTATTAGGGTTAAGGATGAGGATAAGGATAGTATTAACCAGTACTCTCAAGAATATCGACATTTATTCATAATATTCATTTTTATAAATGCATATTATATTCATTGCAATGAATATTAGCTTAATAAATAAATATCGATATTCAAATATTTAAATATTTCACGTAATATTTTAGTTTAAAAATCCGAGAATTTTACTCGCGATCTCATTTAGAGGATACTACCTTACAACCGTACACATACCTATAACACGATTATCTATTAACGCTATATTACGATAGCTATACTAAATACTCTATTTATTACTAATACTACTTCTCTTACCTTAGATAGCTAGATAGAATTATCTAGGCTTAATAGCGCTCAATTTAACGACTTTAAGACTAATTCTATCTTATCCTCCTCCTAAGCCTCTACGCCTTCTACTATATTCCCTACTATACCTCCTAGACGTAAACTATATAAGATTAGGGCTAAAAACACCTAGGCTTTTACGCATATACTAAGAGACAATAAGGAAGTATATAAGAGGAATAGAAGGAGATACTTTTATTATAAAGAGTATCTATACTAGAGGGATATAATTATAAGTAATATCTAACTATACCTTCTTAATAAGTACTAGCTTATTATTTAGGAGGCTAAGCTAATAGTTAAGAAGGATATAAAGGTATAATTAATATTATTATTTTAAAAATAGTATATTTAATAGACTAAGAAGCTTAAAGAGAGGAGGGAATAGATCCTTTAAGGATATATTAGTAAGCTAGTTATTTAGGAAGCTCTTGCGCAGCTAATTATTATACGCAATCTACTATATAAGGTAGCTATATAGCTAGAGCTATAAGCGCTCCTCCTTTTAGTAAACTATACCTACGAAAATACCTTAGTTAACTCTAGATCCTCTATACCCTCTATTATTAAACGCTTATATATATTAGATAAAGTAGTTCTAAAGATAAAGCTCTAATAGTCTCTTTCTATTATCTACCTTACTATTAATATCTAGTCCTTACTAAATAGGAAATCCTTCCTCGCAATTATAGCTTACTTTATCGGCTATTCCTCTATACTTTAGAAGGCCTTAATTACTCTACCTTATCTACTAGGGAAGTATAGTAGTAATAAGTAAGTAGAGGTACTTTAGCGCGTACTTTAGGACTAAAATATTATAGGGAGAATTAGTTATATTATAGGCGATAATTACGGTAGTAATAATAAACTTCTTTATTACTTAGCTATAAAGCTTTAAGGGTTAGACTTTAGTATCCAATTTAATCCTCTATAACATCGAATTCACTACTATAGCTATATCCTTAATCTTATAGTATAGGCCTTCTTTTTTTACAAGGATAAAGAAGCTATTAATAAGGCCTTTAAGGATATACGTACTACCCTTAAATGCGATACTAAACTTACTAAGGCTAAGATTAAAGAACTTCTTACTAAGAAGTTTAAAAGAGGTAAGGTAAATAACTTTCCTATATTTCCTATATATACCTATACTAATAGCTTACTACTAGGCTAGTAAGTTCACCTATTATAGTATTAGCCCTACTAGAAAGCTTTATAATATTATTACCTATATTTATAGATTAAATCAATAATATTATTACTTTATTACAATTACTCTATATTTAATTCTAATAGATAATAAGATACGCTAGAACTCTTAGTATAGAATAATTATTATAGGGGTGTAATTACGCGCTATAATAACTTAATATTAAGAAGACTTCTATAGTAAATTTAACTATAAGGATCTTCTTAATCCTACTAACTAGAAGGCTCTTACTAATATACGTAATTTCCTATAACCTTTTAATTAAGTTACTAAGGAGATAGAAGGTAATAACTTAATACTTAATTAAGTATTATATACAATAGACTTCCTCGTGCATTATTTTAAAGTATCTAAGGTATATATTATTTACCCTAAATCTATACTCTATATATACTAATACTCTTCTAGTAGGCTTAATACGCTAGTAATTTAAAGCTACTCGACTGTATATATATTAGCTAGTATGCGTTTAATAAATACTATCTTAAAACTAATAGTATTACTACCTATAGTATAGTCCTCCTCCTTGCGCCTTACTAAAGGAAAGTATATATTAATTACAACTAGGATAGGTCCTAGGTAACGCCTATTATTAGGAACGTTATAATTCTCTAGGAGGTACGCTATAAGGACTAATATAAAGTAGATATTCAAGATTATAATATAGAAGTACGTAAACTAGATACATTTAATATATAAGATCGTAGCTAGCACGCCTTAAACAAGATTAAAGATAAACTAGAATAGTTTATTAATAATATACTAATTAACCTTCTAAAGGGCACTACTACGCTTAACTAGTAGTTAATTCCAGCTAATTAATTAGCCTATCCTTACCTTTATCGTATAGTAGTAGATATCCTCTTAATTCTACCTATATTAGCTAAACCAGAGCGTATCTTTTTAGGGGTACGCTATATAATCTTATAGGAGCGCTATTACCTAGGCGCTAAGAATATTAAGAGAGGAGAGTACTTGAAGTCGTAGCTAAAAAGTAGGCTTATAGATAGTTAGTAGGTAGAGCTTCTTTAGTAGGAAGGAGGGTAGGAAGGTAGTAAGGATATCAAGATAGAAGGCGCTAAGATAGAGTAGGGCAAAGCTTTCGCACACCTTAATACTATACCAAGATACTACTAAGAATAATATTCAAATATTATATTCATTTATTTATAATAGAGTATAGATAAATGAATATATTTATAAGCCTAAAAAAGTATAAATATATATATTTATATATTTTTAAGAGCACTATATTTCGTTACCGAACGAGGAACTAATACCTCTAGGCTTCTTATTAGTCTTCGTACGATTCCTAGTTATACTAGGGAGGAGCAATTCACAGCTCTTAAGCCAGTTATCGAAGATTTCGGCATTACTTAGAAGATCGGGTCCATCATCAGCGACAACGTAAGTATAAACGATACTCTTTACTCTGCGATTAGTAACTATCTTAAAGAAAAGGATATCCCTTAAGATAAAAATACTTATCGTATACAATGTATTAGCTACATTATCAATTTAACCGTCTAGTTATTCCTCTTCCACAACTTTATAGGTATAGAGACAGTAGGCTTATTTAAAGAGCAGGAGATTATAGCAAGAGAGAGCTATCGTAGAGCTATTAAAGCTATACAAAAATCATTTCGAGTTATAGGTCCCTTAGGCAAGCTTTACAATATCATCGTCTTCGTACGAGTATTAAGTAGTCGTACCTAGGCCTTTATTGAGTTGGTAGGAAGGTTAGTTCTGCTAGACAACTATATAAGCTAGAACAGCTAGACGAGTATGTGCGATATTGCACTTTAGTATAAAAGTAAGATTAACGAGTTCTACAAAGCTAACTGGGTAGAGTTGAAGGATAACTTCTTATTACCCCTAAACTAGTAGAAAATTCGTACCATCTAGACCTTTCTAGTCCCGTTTCAAGAGGCCACTCTATATTTCCAAGGACATAAGGCAACAATCGACTTTATACTCTTAATAATAGATATACTACTAGCGCATCTAAAGGAGGCTCTTGATAAATTCAAAGACAACAAGGAGATGAGTTCGCGGATCAACAGCAGCTAGGCCACTCTTGACAAATACTATATAAAGACAGATAACTCACCTCTATACGCCGCTAGCATCATACTTCACCCAAATCGTCGCACGAAGTATATCCAAATTAACTAGCCAGCATCCTAGCAAAAATCAGCCATCAGCAGCGTTAAAAATCTTTGGCGGAGCTACCGAGACAGCGTACACCTTCTTGCACTACCGTTATACGACGTCGAAGCGAATCAAGCAACTAAAAAGCCGCTCACCAAATTCTGTAAGATCGCACAAAACCTGTAGGGTTATTCTCAGCTACCTAGCCTAGATGAGTTTAACAACTATTGTAATCAAGAACCTTACGATCTTGGGGATATAAGTACTATTAAGTAGTGGCTGCAAGATCTGCAGAGAAAACGCTTTCCGAGACTTTCAATTATAGCAATTGATATCCTCTCGATTCCAGCGATAAGTAACGAGCCGGAGCGAGTCTTTTCAGGAGCTTACCATACAATTTCATGGGATAGAGCACAGTTATCAGCTTCAACCATTGAAATGCTTGAATGTATAAAGAGCTAGTATCAAAATTCTTAAGTAGACTTTAGAATTGAAGCTATTTTCGTCTAATTTTCAGGCCAATGAGCTATTACGAGAAATGAATTGTGATAGAGGGGTAGCAGTCTAATTAGTCGCTGGAAATAGACAGTAGCTTGATCGAGGCTTGATCGAGTCCAAGTCGAGTCAAGTCAAGCGTCAATATTAATCGAGGTGGCTTGACAGGCTTGAAAACCACACTGGATAAGCATCTCAATGCTCTTAAGTGGGGATGGTTGTGTAGGGAGGGATACGAAGGAGTGGGAGGACGCTCTCTGCTCCTTGAAATTTTGCGCTGATGGCCATATATTCTTTTTCTGCCTTTTATGCAAAGCCACTCCTTAGCTGTTGACAGTTTGCTCGAATCAAAATCCTATTGTTTGGCGCGCCAACATCGCTTCCCAATTTTCAATGCCTGATATTCGATACAATTTACTTCGCTAAGTTACCTCGGTGTCACGAGACGGTACCAGCAAGTATACTAATGAGCCCCGATTGGCTATCGGCAATTACTAGATACGGTACTCAAGTGGATAAATTATCATACAAGACGTTGCGTAAGGAATCAAAAGGTAATCGGAAAGCTTGAAGAACAGGTTTCAAGGGGGAGGCTCGTGCTGAGCGCGAACCCGATCAGGGATCGGGTGAAGCTAGTATAGAATCAGCTGTCACGTGCGCTAAAACCGCGACAGCAAGAATATATTCCTACCATTACTGTGACGGGTTAGACCCCGGTTGATCCTCGGTGGAACCTTCCGTGGTCTGCTGTCACGTGGGCCGTCGCCCACAATGAAAGGGAAGGACTGCACAATGGTTTTCTAATTGCACAATGGAAAATTCTTACCATCACGTAGCCGTCGTTCACAATGAAGGGAAGGACTACAAAATAGTTTTCTAGTAGCATACAAGGGGGGACATGTGCGGGCGAGTAGCGTGGTTCGGGCCCTACTAACTAAATGTATTGACTATACCTTTTATATAGAGATTACTAAGTAAAATACATTTGATTACTATTTTATGTAGCCGCTACCCACTATTATTACTACCCAGTAGCGTTGCTTTATAGATCTAATATATTTGAGGTAGTCGTTAGTTCTAATTTTTTCCTACTCCTCTCTTACGTACTATATCAGCTTAGCCTCTATATGCGGATATCGCTTTTATACTCAATATTTCAGAAGGCGCTAAACGTTCTTAATAGGGTTTAAATCTAGCGAGTTTACTAGCTACTCTACTTTAAGGATGCCTATCGCCCTATAGGTCCTTATAGTTTTATAAGAGACGTGGATACTATTATTATCCTTAATATAGATTAGTTACCTACCCTCGCTTTAGTACTCGTGCTCGCGCTAGTACTCGCGCTAGCGCTAGTGCTTAGCCTTAGCCCTTAGGAAGTCCTATATATATAGTAGAATCCAACATATATATACCTTAGAATTAACTATACCCTTAGCTAATAGCTAGTCCTTCTTAAAGTAGATTAAAGGGCCTTTTTATCGCATTAATATTATAGCCTATATCTAGCCTAAGGAGTAGCTACGGAATTTAGGTATATAATACTTAGATAGGTACTTCTCCTTAGCCTTCCTTATTACGTAGACCTAGCCCTAGCTAAGTACAATTGATATCTTATTACCCTAGCTATATCTATCCTAGTCCTCCTTAGTCTAGAATATATAATCCTAGGCCTATATAAGGTGATAGTATATCTACTTAGGTATAAGAAAAGGCTTTTCTATAGCCTTATAGTAGTAATAGAGCTCCTTCTTAAAGGCCTTAATTAATATATAGTAGTAGACCTTAATACTAAGCTTATTAGCGATTTCTTCGCGTATCTTATAGCGTTACTTAGCGTTCTAGGTAGTATAGCGTACGAGTAGCTTTTAAAGGGGGGTATTAAGGATAGGTAGCTAGCCTATTAGCTTTAAAGGCGTTAGCGGCGTCCTAAGATAGCGAGAAATAGTTTACTAAGGAATACCTAGCTTCTACGCAATATCCTTCTAAGTAAGGCCCTCCTCTCTAAGGGTCTATATCTAAACGCATTCCTTATACGTAAGGTAGTAGTTAGGTGTTTTAGGTATAGTATTAAGGTGGTAAGGGATTAAGTAAGAATTAGCACATTTAATTACTAGTAAAATTGTATATAAAACAGTGTCCTTGATTCTCGAGTCTTCTACGCACGGATCTCCCCCCACCGAACGCGCTACTCGCCCGTACATGTCCCCCCCTTGTATAAGTCCTGCCTCCCCATAGTTAGCTCTCCATCGAATACAATCTTTTGTTCCTGGCATCAGCATCCTTGCACAGCCCCTTACAATTACCCCCGAATAGCACTAGCCCTCACGAATGAACAAACACCTCGCGTTCGGGAAGCTTCTTGAACCACAAGTCGCGAACGCCTCCACCTTCAAGATCTGACAGGAGGTGTAGAGTCCGTCCCTTCTCGTGGAAGGAGTAGTTGCTGGGGCCCGAGAGACCGATGGAAGACGGCAACGTTGCGGTAGTAAAAGGCCCGGTTGTCAACACGCCAGACCAGTCGTTCCCGTAAGCGCGATGCACATCAAGCGTGAATGGCCCACCAAAAGCAAAGCTATATTTCCCAACGAGGGCCCAGTGGGCATCGGAGTCTCCCGGTTTGGCTGGTAGGGTCAACTCCTTCGGCCGCACTTCAGACTGAGTCGTGTCATTGGCCGTCAATATAACAGTGATATAGCCGGATTCCGTGTATTCGATCATGCCCGAGGGGTACCGGCTGTGCCAATCCGGAAGGATAGTGCCGTCGGCAGCGCTATAAGAGTTTGAATTTGCAATCTTTGCCGGAGCGTCGGTTGATGTTGACTTACTAGTCCGTGGTGTTTAAGAACTATTCGAGCGATTAGTATGCAAACTCCATTAAGATATTAGATCATAAAGAGGAAAGGCATCGTACGCGCCAAGCGCCAGCGAAGAGTAGAAGGGTTGCATTGGACTTCATTTGTACCACTGAATCTCTCGGTGTAATATTCGAATGAAGAACAAAAATCGACTCGAACTATCGGGACATTCTTATATGCTCGTGGGCTGCATCGGATTTCCCATTCCCCATTCCCAACAGAGTCCGCTAGTATTCTTTAGGAAGAGGCGTTCAGCTGGGGAGACGGAAGCATGTAAGACGCCACCAATGCCCTTTCTATATTGTTGAGGTACAACGATCGGAACAATTATGAAGCCGATGGTGACTGTGGCTCGGGACCGACTAATCATTTTCACCGCCCATCTGTCCAACATCTATTGGCTTCCTGTCTAGCTGCATTAATCTCACTTTCTCCTCCCAATTTTATTGAGCGTGAAACCCCTCTGCAGCGAGAACGAGGTCTTCGTACGACTTGCGCATCGTTGAAACTCATCACGTTGAGTGAAGGGAGTGCGACGCTTGGGCATGCCGATAGGCTATACACTCATACGTATACAAAGCGGTAGAAATAGCCCATGCTTGACGCATACCGCAGCTACCCGCTGGTACTCATCGAAAACACTTAGCAGCTGATGTATGCATCAACAATTACTCCCCCACAACATATGACCTCAACGGAACTGCATTTCGAAAGCTTGTCTTCTTTCAGCTAACACTATCATGACCGAGCCCTCCAATGAGCGGGTAAACGGCCCGGAAACATCCACCTTCGGCAGCTAACCTAAATTATACCGACCATATTTTTCAACGGTGAAGGATGCCACCCAACGACCCAATTCAGATAGGTAACAAGACTATGAAATGCAATCTCGTGTAATTGCAGCTAGCATAACAGAAGCCACTTCCACTGTGTTCCTGGCCCCGCATCTACCAATGGCACATGAAAGAACGAGTGTACATGTATGTGAAATGAGGAGAATTGGAGGCGTCGCCTTGAATCCCAACAAAGCCAGCAATATCTGAACCTTGATATTTTCCACAAGATAAATATGACGTATACTATGTAATCGCCCTCATACTATGGGCAAGTCATTCCACGATCTATTCCTTTCCAATTGCCGCACTAAAAAAAATGGCAGGTCTCGCTGCTCTCCTTGCGGTTTTCTTCATAGGATTCCTCCCGCAGTTTGCGACCTGCTCCCATGCACGGTTCCCTGCGGATCACGCGGAGCAGCCTAGTACCTATGCTGAGCTTGGGGCCACACTATCTCCTGGTGCTTCCATATTGTTCCCGGACAGCCCGGGATTTGCGAGACACCACTCTATTCCATTCCCGGCGACGGGTGGTGCATATTTGGCAGCATGAAGTACTCATAAATATTGTCTTGGATGAATTAATGATTCAAATTGAATTGTTGCTAATTACTAAAGGTAAGGACTGGTTAAATACATAATAATCAAATAGGTAGTAATGACAGTATGAGTATTTGATGACTCACGATGCCGTTGTGGCGTTGGTACTTTGAGTTCTGCCTACCTTGGCGCTAGGTAGCAAGGTTGCCTATCCCAGTTTTGCCAACAAATCACTCTGCTTCTGTAGAAGAGGCTGATGAATTTCGGTTCAGTCCAAAGGATTGACGATATTAGAACGGACTAACTTTTGGTTCACACTCCTCCTTCTGTCTTTTTCCCTCCAATGTGCATCCCTTCTCTCCGTTTGTTCTTGGGACCTTCAAGGGCCGATTTCTTGCTCAACCACGCTCACTTGAATATTTTGACATCCGGAAGCTTGCTGTAGTACGCAATCCGCCTTGTTCCATCCACATTCGGCTGATCAATCTTTCGCAATTTGCATTTGTTGTACAAAACCTGCGTAAACTCGAACGTGGTGCGAGTCGGGTCAGACATTGTGAGGAACTTTCCAGAAGTCCAGAAGCTCAATCCTTCAAGTTGGTCTTGACCCTTACCAGGTTTGATGTCAGAGATTTGGAAGGGTCCAAAGCCAGAGATTGTGAATGGAGCCTTCGTTGGATCAGAAGTCAAGTAGCCGTTCAAGATGAAACCGGTATAGCCATCTCCCGTGATGAATGAACCGCCAGTAGAGATCGTGAAGGGATCGGGGAGTAGAGCGCCGGTTTTGGCATCACTTAGTAGAATTAGTTATAGGAGACTGAGATGGGTGGAAGTTGTTTGGCATACACGAGTGTACTGTTGAAAATGTTCCAGGCTCCAATCAAACATTGCAAGAGCTTGTCGTGGGGAAACCACATCGTTGGTGTAGTGGAGTGGGGTGCGTGAAATGCGTGAATTTTTGAATGGATCTAGAGAACGGTGTGCAAGCAGAAGGCCTTCTACAGACAAAAGGCTCGCATTTATGCCTAGCTGCAGATTTTGATGGGATCTTGCTCCTCAACGTGACGCGGAGTCGGAATCTTCACGTTGCACAACATGTTTAGCTGCAGCTCATCCCGGGACAAAGGTACACGGCCCTCCCATAAACGGACGGATAGCGCGCGTCAGTGCGTTTCCATACAAATCAGTCTTTTTCCATACAAATTTTGTCAGTACAATAGCTCACGCTATCAGTCCGTTCATGAGAGGGCCGTGTAGTAGAGCCGGTGTTGCATACAGTCACTAGCGAAATCGGGTATCGGCAGGTCATCCGATCATGACTTTGACCTCGGCAGACCATAGCACTTCCTAAACAGGTATATACATCAAGCCAAATTTTCGTCCATACCCGCCCAACGCGCCAAGGTGTTCCACCTTGGCCCTGGCCAGCTCAACGACTCAACGTCAAATAGAAGCCAGCATCGTCGACATTGTCGAGGATGAGAAACCATCTCTCCTTTCCGTCATCTTGCAGCCAGTCGTGCACGAGCTGAAATATGTCCGCCTTAGGATTCTGCCGCCCAGGCAACTTGACGCATTTACTACCCGTTTGTTCCGTAGACAATATTGCACATTCTAAAGGAGCTTACCGCGATACTTAAGGGTATCAAACTAAATATTAAAGATGCAAGCATGTGAGGTGTCGGCGAGCTGCGAATCAGCCTGCGATGCTTCTGAACAAGCCGCTTCAGTTAAAGATAACTGAGAGGTACAGTCATCAATTTCAATTTCGCTAATGCCCAAGCTCACATTGCCTTCAGAAGGCGATAAAGATGACTCTGAAAGAGTTCTTCTCATAATTAAGGGACTGTTATGAGAGTAGTGTACAAATTTGAAAATTTTATTTCAATAAGCGAGTACGAAGCGAAGGCCAATCATATATTTAACAGAGGGCAGATAACCTGATTGGTAGGACTAACGCTCGACGCAGGACGCAAAGTCGGCACCATTCCTAATCCTCCAGCTTTGTAATTGCCAGACTGGTCAACAAGCAAACAACTTGCAAGTACTTGCTTGAATTGTTTGCCAAGACAAGTATAAACAAAGCAAACATCGCTGTCTGAGTTAACAAGCAAAGCAAGTATAAAACCTAACAAGTACTTAAATTACTTACTTTATTTAGTAATAACTATCTAAACTTTAAAGCTTTAAAGGTTACTATAAAGTTAATCTCGCGATAATTTTTTAGTATTATAGTTAACTAGTTTACTAAGCGTTTTTAGTGCGTAATCTTACCTTAGCTATACCTGAGATAGCCTATCTTACCTATATTCTAATACTTAATATCGCTATTACTACCTATATTAACGCGTTTTTTTTAGTATTATTAACTACCTAGTATACTACCTAAACGCTATGCGCCTACTACTACTTAATATAGTAAATAATTGAAATCTACTAGCTATAGTACTACTATCTAATCTAAGCGTATATTAAGGCCTCTATTAAGGCCTCTATTAACGCCTTAATCGCTATATTAAGCCCTAGCTACTACGAGCTAGGCTATTATTATATAGTTAACTAAGCTAACTTTAAGTTATAGTTTTTAGAGTTATAGCCTAAGGTAGAGATCGCGCTACCTACTAAGAGTAGCTACGCTATTACTATAGCTTTAAGTAAGGCTCTAGATAGTAGAGATAATACTACTACTATAGATAAGTTTAATAGTATTAATTAGGCGCGTTTACCTAGGTATATAAAGCTACTAGTAACGTAGAAGTATCCTAAAAGCTGGATTTTTATATATAGCTATCGCGTTACTAAGTATAAAGACCTATCTTAGCTATAGTTTATATATAAATACTACTATATATATAATATATTAATACTAGCTATAGTAGGTTAGTTAATATTATAAAGGTAATAATATTAGTAGCTATATACCTTAAGTAGCTAAAACTTAGGTATAACCTTACTAAAGATAGCTTAAAAATACTATCTATAGTAGCTAAACAATTATATAGGTAGTAATCTCTATACTAGTTTATTACTACTAGTAGAGACGTATAATAAGCTACTACTAACGCGTTAGGTAGCTTTAACGTATAGTACTTTTAGTAGCTTATTATACTCTAGCTAGTTGAAAATAATTACCTACTACGTAAAGTTAAGATACTGCGTTTTCAAGAGCTTATAAGCTATCTTAACCTAGAGGGTAAGGTAGTATTATAGGTAAGTAAAGCTAGTATTAGCACGTTTATAATAAGGCTCTTTAAGTATCTCTAGCCTTAAGTTATTACTATACTATTATTAGCGATTAGTAAGATATATATAAGCTTTAATAGCTAGATAATAAAGGGTAGTAAACGTAGCTTTTTTAGTATTATTACTTACTTTACTAATACTAATAGAGTAATCTATAACTTATCTATTAACTTACTATAACTTATAAGCGCCTATACTAGTAAGGCTATTACCTAAGCTATTATCTAAACTCTCTAAGTATATAGTATAACTAGTAATAAGCTAGGCTACTTTATACTTAATAATGCTAGTAATAATAATACCGCGATTACTATAACTACTAGAGATTACGCCTTTAAACTAGCCTACTAGCGCCTCTATTATACCTACTATATACTTAACCTTATTAGCTAGAAGATTATTTATAGTACTAATAAAGACGCCTATAATAATACTAAAGAGTACTATAATATAGAGGAGGAGTATATATAAGAGTAGCGCTAATATAGCCTAATTAGTATACTAATTAATATAATTAACTATATTAGGACGCTATAATAGTATAATCTTTTCTACTAAAAATAGTATAAGGTTAATACTTAGCTACTAGCTAATAAGAGGCCTTAAACGCTTAAGCTAGTAAAGCTAGTAGTTACCTATTAGAACTTATATTACTTAGCTTTTAAGCGCGCTATAAAGCTTTAAGCTACGTATAACTTATATACTAAGTACTATATTAATACTATAATAATTAAAGATACTTACGCTACTTATTACTATAATAAGCTACCTAACGCGCCTAGCTAGATAAGATTAACTAGGCTTACTATAGCTAACTAGGCTATAATTACTAAGTACTAAGACTACTTATAGCTACTTAAACTTACTACTTAGTGCCTTAAAGGGCGTAGTAAAGCTAGTAAGTTTAGTATAATATATAAGGTTATACTAGTATTTAAATATATCCTTAACTTACTTAAAGCGCGTACGCGCCTATATAGAGGTATTAACTATAATACTTATACTAAGACTCCTAAAGATTACCTTACTATTAACCTCTACGTAGCTTAGCTTAAAGCTAATAAGTATTATAATAAGCTTAATAACTTACCTACTTACTACGCTACTATCTACCTCTACCTATACTATAAATACTACTATAATAATAGCTAGGTAAATAAAGCTAGATAGCTTAGTACTATAAATACTAGCTTCTAGAGTCTCTAGGACGCGTATAAACCTTAGTAACTACGCTTATCTTAACTTTAAACGCTACTCTTAAATAGTATTAATAATATAATTAGCGCGTATATAGAGTGCGGTAGTATAATAGATATACTAGAGGATAAGTTTAAGTACTAGAAATTACTAGAGCTAATATAGACGCGCTATTAATATAAGGTTAATAGTAACCTAGTTAAGTACTAGATTCAACTACGCCTAAAATACCCTAATTTAGCGCATTTTATAATTAATATACTAATAATCCTAGTATTAAGTAGTAATTATAAGTACCTCTTTAGTAAGCTTAGTAACTTACTTAAACCTAAACGTTACTATCTTAGTAGTAAGTAGCTCTTAGCTCTATAGTTAATACGCGTATAGATTAAAGCTAGCTTTATACCTCTCTATAATAATAATAGTAGCTCTCTTACTAATAAGTAGATTATATATAAGTATAATATAGGCGAGTAGGATACTCTAGCTTAGTAATTTATATATTAAATAATTATTAATTTAACCTAAGTACTTATAAATAATTAAGTACTTATAAGTAATCTCTCCTAAATATAAATATAAATAAAGTATTAGTCTCTTAACTTATAAATAAGTAAGTATTATAGCTTATATTTACTTTATTTACTTATTAACTAGTTTAGTAATTACTTTAAACGCGTTATACTAAGCCCTTAGGCTTACTTAGTAATTAGTTTAAGGCGACTTTCCTATAGATAGAAGGTATAATCTACCCTTTATTCTAGAAATAGGTATAATAAGAAGGTAATAGCTCCTAGCCCTTCTTGTAGAATATAGAGTTATTAATAATTAATTATACTTAATTAAGAGCTCTAAGTTTATTTTAATTAACTTATAAGTAGTATTACTCTATTTTATTTAAGTTAACTTAACTTTAAGTTAATTAATTGCAATTAATTAAGTAAGTTAACTTAAAAGATAGTATTATTCTCTATAATAATATAGTAGTAGAGTCTCCTACTTATTAATTTTATAATCTCGTATAATTTACTCCTTAGTTAGCCTACTCCTATTACTATAATATAGTATTTTAAAGCTAGCTTTTACCTAAGACCTTACTAATTAAAGAGTTATAAGTTATTAGCTACTAAGCTTATAACGTTTAGGTTTAAGTAAGTTACCTAACTAACTAAAGAGGCGTTTACAATTACTACTAGATACTAGGATTATTATAATATTAATTGTAAAACGCGCTAAGTTAGGGTATTTTAGCCTTATTTAAATCTAGTACTTAACTAGGTTACTATCTACCTTATATTACTCCTTTATCTACGCTAGTTCTAGTATTTTCTAGTACTTATACTTATTATCTAGAGCCTCTAGGGTACTACTATAGTATAGAAACGCGCTAATAGCGTTATTAAGACTATTTATACTTACTATAATTACCGAAGGTAAGCGTAAGTACTAGAGTTTATACTCTACCTAAAGATACTAGAAGCTAGTATTAGTAGCCTAGAGCTACTTAGGTTTCTCTACCTAGCTATTCTTATAGTAGTATTTATATCGTAGGTATAAATAGGTAGTAGCGTAGTATATAAGCGACTCGTTAAGCTTATTATAGTAATTATTAGCTTTACTCTAAGCTACGTAGAGGTTAATAGTAAGGTAATCTTTAGGAGTATAAGAGTAAGCGTTAAAATTAACTTATAAGTATAGGCGTTAGCGCGCTTTAAGTCTACTTAAGATAACTTTATATACTAGTATAATCTTGTAAATAGTACTATATTTACCTATCCTACTACGCCCTTTAAGTTATAGCGTAGTAAAATTTAGTAGCTCTAAGTATACTTAGTACTCTATAATTACTACCTAGTTAGCTATAGTAAGCCTACTAGATCTTATCTACTTAGGCGCGCTAGGCGGCTAAGTATTAGAGTATATAGCGTATATATTAGCCTTATAGGTAGTATAAATATAGTAGTTAGTATACTTATTATAGGTAGCATAAAGCTTTATAGCGCGCTTAAAAGCTATATAAAATAAGGTCTATTAAGTTAGAACTAGCTTAACTAGTTTAAGTATTTTAGAGCGTCCTTTAGTAGGTAGCTTCTTATTTACGCGCTACTAATAGTCGCGGAAAAGCTTATATTATTATAGTATTTTAATATAGTTGATTATATTAACTAAGATACCTAATAGGCCTTTATCGCGCTATTCCTATATATATTACTCCTCCTTAGTATAGTACTCTTTATAGGTACTAAATATAAGCCTCTAGCTAACGAGATTAAGCGTATAGTAGCTATAATAAAGGTGCTAGTATATAGGATTAAAGGCGTAATCTCTAGTGTTTATAGCGACTATAGTATTATTATTAGTAGCGTTATTAAGTATAAAGTAGCCTAACTTATTAGTAGTTATACTATACGTTTTAAGCGTTTAAGTAATAGCTTTAGTAATAGCTTTACCTATATAGGCGCCTATAAGTTATAGTAAGTTAATAGGTAAGTCTAGTATTATACTAGAGGTATTAGTAAAGTAGGTAATAATACTAAAGAAGCTACGTTTTCTACCTTTTATTATCTACCTATTAAAGCTTATATATATCTTACTTATTATAGTTAATAACGCGTTAATAACCTATAGCTATAAGTACTCGAAGAGCTTTATTATAAAGGTAGTAGTACTATTATAACTTATCTATAAAGCTCTCTTAGCCTCTAGGTTAATATACTTTATTAGCGTACGAAAAGCGTCTATCTTAAGCTTATAAAATAGGTAGTTATTTTTAATAAGCTAGAGTACTAGACTATACTAAAATATCTATATATTAAAGTTCCCTATCGCGTTAGTAGTAGGCTAGTAAATAGGTATAGGCTAGGTTAGGGTTAGGTTAGATTATATAATAATCTAACCTAACCTAACCTATATTTACTAGGTTAGTACTAGTAATAGATTAGAGTTAGGTTAGGGTTATATAGGCCTTAGGTATAGGTATAGTTAGTATAGACTAGGTTACCTTAGGTCTAACTAATAATTTTAATTTTTTTATACTACTTATCTTATCTTATCTTATATTTAGGGTATTTTAATATAGATAATAATTATAGAATATTATACTTTAGTAGGTAACCTAATAGGTACCCTAACCTAACCTATACCTATACTAGCGCTAGGTTTAACTAAACCTATACCTAGGGCCTATATAATCCTAACCTAACCTAACCTAAAGGGGTAGGAACTCTAACCTAACCTAAACCTAGAGTCTATATAACTCTAACCTAACCCTAACCTATTAATAGGTACCTCTAACTTATTTACTAGCCTAGTTAATAGTATCTTAGTTAACTATAATACTAGCTTTAAATACTTACTATAATAAGAGCTAGCTATAAGGTAGTTTAACTTACTTACGTAGACTATCTTTTATAAGATTATAGCTAACCTTGCGCTAGCTAAGATAATATGCTATAGATAAGGTAGCCCTTATAACATTAAATATACTACTACTACTAAAGTTATTTTAATAGTAGTATCTATATATAAACTATATTATAGATAGGTTTTTAAGCTTAGTTACGCGGTAGCTATACCTAAAAATCCAACTTAATTAATACTACTAAGTTACTAGAGGCTTTATATATATAGTTAGGCGCGCCTAGTTAATACCCTTATAGTCCTTAGTAGTATAGCTATCTAGCGTCTTATAATTACTACTATCTCTATCCTTAGTTATAGCTACTATACTAATATAGCTACTATTAGTAGGTAGTGTAATATCTACCTTAGGCTAAGACTCTAATAACTATAACTTAAATAATATATCTAAACGCGTAGAAATAGTAGCCTAGCTTATAGTAGCTAGAGCTTTACGAGGTAATTAGCGCAGCGATAAGGGCTTGAATATAGGATATAGGCTCTATATTTAGCGTTAATATAGGCGTTAATATAGTTTTAGATAGGGCGCTAGTACTGCGAGTAGTAACTTAGGTACGTTTAGCGGCGGGCTTTATAGCTAATATACGGCGTTTAGGAGGTATATTAATTGATAAAATACTAGAAAACGCGTTAATATAGGTAGTATAGGTAGTAGTTAAGTATTAAAATAGTGGTGTTATAGGCGCATATGGCCTAGATAAGTGACTGGGCCCTATATTAGGTTAACCTAAGTTAGTAAGTTATGGCGTCGTTTAGGCGCAACCCTATAAGATTATTGCAATATTAATTCTATAGTAAACTCAATAACCTCACACGATATATACGCATAATGAGTCAACTTTAGTCAATTAATTGCAATTAATTGACTACTGTTGATTGACTCAAGTTGACTGGCACGGCAGCCTTGATTTGTTTTGTTTTACTTCGAGTCAACTCAATCAAAACCAATTAATTGACTGTGGTTGATTGTTGACAACTCTGGTGGAATGATTCGGTCATACTTGTTAAACCAGGAAACAACTATTTCAGTGCTGGCACTCAGGGTACTATGCGTTTTTGAGGGTTTTCTGACACGGTTTTGGTCCAGCTCGTTGAGAAGGTTGCATAAGATGCTAAAGTTAAAGGCCATATGTAAGCCCAGGACGCCTATAGTCACGTGGTCTGCCACTGACTAATCAGTCCATTCACATATGTATATTAATCTTACATCGTACACCTACACATGGCAGAATATACCTTGTTCTCAATCATTACTACCCTGCTTACAGTTATGAGCCCGGCCCAATCCGCACTCACATTCATACTTTGACGAACGTCACTATTGACGATATGCCAAAAAATAATGTCAATTCCGACATCGTTCTCGAAGGTCAAAACAACTGGGAGCTTTGGATCTTTGTTGTAAAACGAATCGCTGAAGCAGGAGACGTATGGGAATATATCGATCCTAATCAGCCCCATCGACCCTTGCAGAAGCCTGAGCAACCGATAAGACCAATACCTACCCTCAACGCTAATGGATCTATTACTCAACCTACTCAGCAATCTCTTATGCAATACAACCAAGATTGCAGCATCTACTTCAAAGAGCTCAAAGAATTCAGACGCCTTAGAGATAAGTTAGGCCAAGTTGAAGCGCACATTACTAAAACAATTCAGCAGGATCTGCTTTATCATATTAAAGACGAAACAAATGTATACGGTCAGATCAAGATACTCCAAGGCCTCTACTCTCCCACGACGGTCGATCAGGAATTTCGCGTCCAGAAAGCCTATGAATCCGCAAAGTCCCTACATGCTCGACGATCAAACCTAGAGGATTGGTGCAGCGACTTTCTTACCGCATACAATCGAGCAAAACAGCTAGATCTGCCAGAAGTACATGGCTTCAGAGCACACAAGGATCTGATTCGAGCTATCAAGCAAGTAGACGCTACCTATGCTGCTTCCATCTCACTCGACGTCTTCAAAGCTGAGGAGACTTGGAACTCGAATCGCATTGTACCCATACCAAACCAAGCCCAACTGCCTACTATACTAGCCGACATCCTACGATACTATCGTACAACGCACTCAAGAAAGACGAATATCAATGGAGGTGTATTTGGAGCAACCCTGAATCAAGAGAAATCACCGTATAGCAAGAAGAGACCAAGAGATAATGCAACGCCTATAAAACCTTGCCTCTGTGGCGATACACACTTCTGGGGTCAATGCCCATATATTGACACAGCACTCAGAACAAGAGGATTTATCGAAGACCCTGAAAAGGCCAAGAAAATCGTCCAGTTCGAAACCAAGGACAGGAGAGGCATACTAAATAAGATTCGTGAAAAGAACCGGTGTTTCAAGAAGAGGAACAGCAAGGATAATGATGCAAGAACTGAATCTGATTCAATAGAGATCGACGCTGGCGATGATCCTTCTCAACAATCTGCATATGAGGCGCACGCTGTCTTCTCATCTGCATTCAACAATCCAACGAGGATACGGTCTTACAGATAACTCGGCGCGAGCATATTGCGATCAAGAAGGAATCCAATTCCAGATTAGAGCACCACATACCAAGGAGCAAAATGGCTCAGCAGAACGCTCAGGCAAGAACCTTATTGATCGTTCACGCTCTATGCGGGTCACGTCGAACCTACCTCTTGCACTCGCTCCTGAAATATACGTCGCTGCAGCATATCTACTCAACCGCACACCAACGCGAGCAATCGCCTGGAAGACTCCATTTGAGATGGCCTACAACAAAAAGCCTTCGATTGCTCACCTAAAACTCTACGGCTGCCGCGCTTAACGTATTCCACCACTGAGCTTGCCACTTTTTCTTAGCATCACGAACACCACAACTATACTACTATATCTCAACAACATAATAAAATTATTTCTAAGCGAGAAGGTAGGCTTAAGCTTACCCTCCAAGCCTTAGCTTCTAGCCAATTTCGAAGCCAACAACGCGCTGCTAAGGCATTCAACGTTGATTATCAACAGATCTCTAACTATCTCAAAGGAGTCGCTTCACGAATAATTACACGACCTAGCTACTAGAAACTTACTACAACTAAAGAGTAATTAATTATCTAATATATTCTTAACCTCAACCAATAAGGATTTACGCCCCAGCTCTATAAGGTAGCTAATATAGCTAATAAACTACTTATTGCGTAGGGTAGGAAGCCTATAGGTAAGAACTAGCCTATACGCTTTATAGCGCGTTCAGACGAGCTAATAATAGTGTTTAACTAAGTAAAGAATCGCTAGAGAATACTCTAGGAGGATCCTAAAGTTATTAGCGCATAGTTTAAGCTCGTAGAGGAGACTAAGGCTAAATATAGGGTATAGGATAAGGACGTCTACAACTTTAATAAGACTAGCTTCTAGATAGGCGTAATTAGGTTAATAAAGGTTATTACGGGCTTAGAGAAGTATAAGAAACCTATACTTACTTAGGGTAGTAACCGCGAGTAGACTATAGTAACCTAGGGTACCTACGCAGTAGGGTATACGATCCTACTGTTTATTATCTATAAAGGACGCGTCTATATCTCTACCTAGTATAAAGAGGTAGGTATACTATCTAATTAGAAGCTCTTAGTCTTAGAGAACGGCTAGACAACTAATATACTTAGCCTAGAGTAGTTAAAGTACTTTAACGCGTATATAAAGGCGTATTAGGTAAGGGTATACTAGCTACTTATCTTAGACGGCCATAAGAGCCACCTTAACCAAGATTTTAAGGACTACTACCTTAAAAATAAAATCCTAACCCTCTATATACTAGCCTATTTATTATATATCCTCTAGCCACTTAATATAGTATACTTCTCGCTACTGAAGCGCAAGTACTCTAAGCGCGTATGAGACTTAGTACGGAAACGCGTCTTCTATATCAATAAGGAAGGCTTCCTTCCAACCTTTAGAGACGCGTTTTTCGATGTATTTATAGAGTAGAACTATAAGAAGGCCTTTAAGGCTTCAGGACTTATTCCCTTAAACGCGCAGGTTGTGCTAGATCGCCTTAACGTCCGCATTCGTACCCCGCTAGGACCCCTACTAGAGGAGACGCCGTAGTAGTCGAAGACTCTAAGTAATACTTACGAGTTTGGGTCTTAGTCAAAGCTCTTGAGTAACTCTCTCTATCACTTACCTACTACTGTGCAGGTCTTCCTTCGTTAGCTTATTAAGGGTGCTGAATTGATGCTATATGAAAGCGCTCTTCAAGAGGCCCGTACAAAGGAGCTTGAAACGCAATTAGAGGTGATAACTAACTAAGCGAAAGTCACGCAAAAGAAAGCGAATTCAGCACGGCGGGACTATAGAGTATAGAGAAGCGTTAACGCAGGTAGCTGCAGAGGCATTAATAGCTGCGCAGAAGGGTAAAAAGGCTCGTAGTAGGGGTGATTATGAAAGGGCTCAGCTAGGACAACGACGCTGTGGGAACTGCGGGAAGACTGGGCACAACGCACGAACGTACTAGGAAGATAAAGAAGAGACTTCTGAATCAGATAATAGCGTTATAGTAGTAGGGAGTACTAAGTAAAGTTTGTTACCTACCCCTAAAGTTGTGATATTCGTGATACCAAGAAAAAGTGGCAAGCTTAGTGGTTTGGCAAGCTTAGTGGTGGAATACGTTAATATTCAGAGGTAAGGGCTGCATTCTCGGTACGATATCGTCGGTCGACAGCGATATAGGTTGGGATGATAGACAAAGTCTGAATGTTTCCTGGAGGGGTATATTAGTGCAACCGGAATATGGAAGAGAAACCAGCGCTCGCTGGACTATTCAGGATTCGGTAAAATCTATTCATGAGGGCGATCTCGTTTGTTACCTCGAAGGAGTAGCAAGACCCACAATCATCAGACTATAGTAAGATTTCTCAGCTGCCATCGTGATTGCAGCGCAGCCTCTACGCCCTCTAGAAGTGGGTAGATTTTTCGAGTGGTTAGAAGTTCTGTGGTCAACTAAAGCCTGCATTCGTGAGTTCACCCTTGTCTGGGACTGGGATGGCTCTCTTGAGAGGTTGAGCAATCTGGGACAGCTTAAAGCTTGGATGCACTCCACTAGTTAGGGACCAAGAAATAAGAGATAAGAATCGAAAGATCATCTAGAGGAAGCCGGCCGCTACTAGAATCATGGACTTATATTAGGGGATGTCAATAAGTATCAAGCAGCGGAGGAGTTACTCGAAAAAGCTATAATAAGCTATGAGATGGCTTTACAAGAAACTAATTGGGATTCGATAGAGAGTGAACGAATCTATGATGTGGCGAAAGTCTTGCTACTCTTTAAGGGAGAAAGGAGTCGATATATTATGCATAGTTATAACGGTTGGACGCCATTGTTTTGCGCAATGAGGGGAGGGCACGAGAGACTCTTCAAATATCTGCTTCGGATAGGCGAGGCTGACGTCGATTTCAGAGATAGGAATAGTTAGACATTGATATCGTAGGCGGTAGAAAGAGGGTATCTTGAGGTCGTAGAGCAGCTACTCTAAAATAGAGCAGACGTTAATACAGCAGCAGGAGATGAGGGTGGAAGAACAGCACTCCAGGCAGCTGTAGGAGGCGGCCACCTCGCTGTCGTAGAGCGGCTACTCGAAGAGAAGGCAAACGTTAATGCTGCAGCAGCAGGAGCAAGATGGGGTAGAAGAACAGCACTCCAGGCAGCTGCAGAAGGCGGCCACCTCGCTGTCGTAGAGCGGCTACGTCTAGCGGATATACAAAGTCGAGCTTAACAAGCTTAACGCACTCTAAGGCCAGAACATTTATATTATGATTACTTACTATATTTTATTATTCTCTCTATTTTATAGAGGGCCGGGGATCAGCATGAATATATAGCTTACCAATTTACTATAGCGAAGCTCCGAGCATACTCAAGATCAAGTAATAAGATGTCTACGTGCAGAATTACGTTTTAAATATTTACTACTTAAGTCTAACTAGAAGTAAACGAACGCCTTGATTACGCTAGTAGGGAGGACGGTTGACCTACTCCTACTATAGAGTTGTGAAGGTCTACTTTTTAAAGTAGAGAAATAGAAATAATTATAGTTGGGTTAGGGATGAACAACTATCTTAGGCGTGGCGTTGCGGTACTACTAGCTACAGTCTCTTCTTATTAAGGTAAGGTAGTAATTTAGTATAGGGTTACTAAGCGTTTCGCTTCGGCGGAATAGGATTTAAGCTAAGCTAGCCGATAGGGTTTCGAGCTACCTAGGGTTTCGAGCCACCCCTTAGAAATTAGCTACCTATCTGAAAATCGTATTTATTCTCTTAACCTAGTTATAATTACTACTCTATATATATAGACTAAAGGGTTCTAGCTACTACTTTAGTTACTGCTCTCTCTACTTCTCTCTCTACTACTTTATTATTATTTTATAACTCTAAAAGAGTAGAGGCCCGTATAGCTACTATAATTATCTCTATATCTATAAAATATTAATTTAGGTCTATATAAACTTTCTTTTATAGCTACTAAGGCTTAAGAGCTTTAAGTTAACTATAAAGTCTTTTATTCTCTACTTTAAGTACTACTACCTATATATTTACTACTATAAGTACCTTACCTACTTTTTTAAAGAGCTAGTAAGTCTTATAACTAATACTCTTATTCTTATAAAGCTCTCTCTAAGCTATAAAAAGATTATAAGGACTATAAGGAGTAAAGAGGTAGCTCTTAGTAGGTTAAGGCTAATTTAGATATAGTAGCGTAATAGGTCTTAGAATTACTTAAGATAAGTTAACTACCTAGTTAATATTAAATAGATAGATACCTATAGTAGCCTATCCTACTTATATAACTCTCTTAGTAATTATAGCCTCTTAAACTTTATAGTAGGATATAATAAAGTACTCTTTCTTAATAGATACTATATTATTAAGGTAAGATAGTACCTAGATTTACTATTAGTAGAACCTCTTTATAACTAAGAATACTAAGAGGTCTAGAGGCTATAGGATGTATAAAGAATAAGGAGGTAGAAATAGAAGCTAAACTTTATTCTACTTATAGGCCTATAGGAATTTAATATTAATATAGCTACTATAGCTATCTAAAATAAGTATCCTCTAATAGTTATCTACTAGTACTATATTAGGTAGAAATACGCGATTTAACTACTTAATACCTATTATATTAGATATTTAACTATTCTTAGAGGTTATATAAAGCTAGTTAGGAATTATTATAGGAAACTAAGTACTCTATAGGTTCTTCCCTTTAAATATAACTAAACTACGTAGTTTCTTACCTATAGCTAATATATACTTAATTATTAATACCTACTTATAATTCTCTAGTAACTAATAGTAAGCCTTCTTTTTCTAACTACTTATAAGTACTCTAGTATTTATATATATACCTAGAGCCTTCCTAGTTTTATCTATATTCTATATATCCTTAGCTCTTATACCTAGCTATATATAAGTCCTCTTAAAGAGCTTAAGAAACGCGTATATCTATTCTTATATTACTCTCTTAGCCTATATAGCCTCTATCTTTCTACCTATAACTAATATAACGCGTAGGTTATACTTAATAAAGAAGGATAACTAATACTTACTAATAGAATTATTATCTCTATTTATCCTTAAGATTTAATTTACTATTTCTTAAGTATAAGTATAAGAGGGAGGAAAAGCGCGTACGTCTTCTTTAAGGATCTATTATATAAGAAACTCTTCTTACTCTAGAGTTAATTACTACTAGTATATATAGCTAGTTTAGCTATTCTATATACTACGTATACGCGTAGAGAATATAGCTTAAGGGATATTATATACTTTTATAGTAGCTCTTTAACTTAAAAAAATACTAGTATTAAGATTATTAATAGCTACCTATATAGATTCTTTACGGTTATCTATTTTAGTAGGGTAGTTATTAAGATAATATAATTTTTAGATAGGTAGCTAATTTCTAAAGAGTAGCTTAAAACCCTAGGTAGCTTAAAACCCTATTAGCTAGCTTAGCTAATAGAGTTTTAAGTTACCTAGGGTTCTAAGTTACCTCTTAGAAATTAGCTACCTATCTAAAAACTATATTATCTTAATAACTACCCTACTAAAATAGATAACTATAAAGAGTCTATATAAGTAGTTATCTATAAACTTAATACTTATATTTTTTTAAGTTAAAGAGCTACTATAAAAGCGTATAATATCCCTTAAGCTATATTCTCTACGCGTATACGTAGTACGTAAAGTAGCTAAGCTAGCTATATATACTAGTAGTAATTAACTCTAGAGTAAGAAGAGTTTCTTATATAATAGATTCTTAAAGAAGACGTACGTACTTTTCCTCCCTCCTACGCTTATACTTAAGAAATAGTAAATTAAATCTTAAGAATAAATAGAGATAATAATCCTATTAGTAAGTATTAGTTATCCTCTTTTATTAAGTATAACCTATACGTTATATTAGTTGTAGGTAGAAAGATAGAGGCTATATAGGCTAAGGGAGTAATATAAGAGTAGATACGCGCATTTCTTAAGCTCTTTAAGAGGACTTATATATAGCTAGGTATAAGAGCTAAGGATATATAGAATATAGATAAAACTAGGAAGGCTCTAGGTATATATATAAATACTAGAGTACTTATAAGTAGTTAGAAAAAGAAGGCTTACTATTAGTTACTAGAGAATTATAAGTAAGTATTAATAATTAAGTATATATTAGCTATAGGTAAGAAACTACGTAGTTTAGTTATATTTAAAGGGAAGAACCTATAGAGTACCTAGTTTCCTATAATAATTCCTAATTAGCTTTATATAACCTCTAAGAATAGCTAGATATCTAATATAATAGGTATTAAGTAGTTAAAGTATATATTTCTACCTAATATAGTACTAGTAGATAACTATTAGAGGATACTTATTTTAGATAGCTATAGTAGCTATATTAATATTAAATTCCTATAGGCCTATAAGTAGAATAAAGTTTAACTTCTATTTCTACCTCCTTATTCTTTATACGTCCTATAGCCTCTAGACCTCTTAGTATTCTTAGTTATAAAGAGATTCTACTAATAGTAAATCTAGGTACTATCTTACCTTAATAATATAGTACCTATTAAGGAAGAGTACTTTATTATATCCTACTATAAAGCTTAAGAGGCTATAATTACTAAGAGAGTTATATAAGTAGGATAGGCTACTATAGGTATCTATCTATTTAATATTAACTAGGTAGTTAACTTATCTTAAGTAACCCTAAGACCTATTATACTACTATATCTAAATTAGCCTTAACCTACTAAAAGCTACCTCTCTACCTCTTATAGTCTTTATAATCTTTTTATAGCTTAGAGAGAGCTTTATAAGAATAAGAGTATTAGTTATAAGACTTACTTACTCTTTAATAGGCTAGTAAATAGGTTAGAGGTACCTATTAATAGGTTAGGTTAGGTTAGAGTTATATAGACTCTAGGTTTAGGTTAGGTTAGAGTTCCTACCCCTCTAGGTTAGGTTAGGTTAGGGTTATATAGGCCCTAGGTATAGGTTTAGTTAAACCTAGCACTAGTATAGGTATAGGTTAGGTTAGAGTACCTATTAGGTTATATAATATTATATAATATTATAAGTATTAAGTATTTTATATATACTATAATTATTTACTATAATAATATAATTATACTTATTAGTAAAAATAAAATAAAATATATTTAATACGAAATATATATTACTTAGACCTAAGGTAACCTAGTCTATACTAATCTAACCTAAACCTAGAGCCTATATAACTCTAACCTAATCTAACCTATTACTAGTACTAACCTAGTAAACTTAGGTTAGGTTAGGTTAGGTTATTACGTAATCTAACCTAACCCTAACCTAACCCTTACCTATTTACTAGCCTACTCTTTTAAAAAGTAGGTAAGGTACTTATAGTAGTAAATAAATAGGTAGTAGTACTTAAAGTAGAGAATAAAAGACTTTATAGTTAACTTAAAGCTCTTAAGCCTTAGTAGCTACGAAAGAAAGTTTATATAGACCTAAATCAACGTTTTGCAGATATAGAGATAATTATAGTAGCTATACGGGCCTCTACTCTTTTAGAGTCACAAAATAATAATAAAGTAGTAGAGAGAGAAGTAGAGAGAGCGGCAACTAAAGTAGTAGCTAGAACCCTTTAGTCTATATATATAGAGTAGTAATTATAACTAAGTTAAGAGAATAAACACGGTTTTTAGATAGGTGGCCGATTTCTAAGGAGTGACTCGGAACCCCGAGTAACTCGAAACCCTATCAGCTAGCTTAGACTAGATTCGAGCATATATTTATAGGGGTTGCTAATAGTTATAGGAACGCTACTTCTAACTTGGTAACACTCTTAGCGGGAACTTATTAGCTAAGATTCGTGAAACAAACAACACTAAAACAGTATCTCGATACTACAGTATCTCGATACTATAGTATCTCGATACCCCCTACTACTCCTACTACTCTATACATTATTATGGCCACATCACCACCTATATTACCCTCTATCCTCACTGAAAAGACTACGCGAATCTCCTCCTAGCTTAAATAGCTCCCGCCGACGCCGCCCGCCAATAAAAAACAATAGCTATTAAAGCGCAAGCGCGCTAACTTAGAGCCTATAGCCGTATACTAGCTTACCGCTATATCTACGCATCGCGGTGTTAGCCCTAGTAAACGTTAGCGGCGGAATATAGATAACTTACTTCTAGGGTAGAGCGCATTAGCTATAGGATTGAATGCACGCCTACTCACCTTAGGTAATTCTAATACCTTTAGCCTACCTAGCAGCCGCGTAGGCGCCTTAACGCTACGACGTGGAAATAGCCTATCGCGTGAGATGATTGCGGCACTAAGAGTTATATCGCCTCCAATTATAATAGAACTACTAGACGGGGTAGAGCTAGAACCTCCTACGCGGGTAATAGCTATAGTAGCGCGACTTAAGGATGGGCTAGATAAGGGCTGGATACCTAGGTAGCTTAAGGTGCGTATTAGTATACAGCTATCTACTACTAAAGCTAGCTAATATATTATAGAAGGTAGTTAAATCCAATATAGATATTAGTTTCTAAAGGTTTAAGCCTACCGCCTTTAGTAAGACTACTATGCGCGATCTCTCTAACCCTAACCTAGACCCCGCCGTATATACTAAGTTAGAATATACACTAAGGAAGGTAAAGAAGATATTCAAGAAGGCGCTTTATTATTAGACGAGGGGCCGCGATAAGAATGCGTAGTGCGACGAAGTAGTTAGGCCGATAGTGAGGCTAGCGCTCTAGTTATATGCTAAGGGTAAACTTTATATTTAGAGCGTGTACTTCTACCTTATCCAGCCTACTTGAAAATACTAATAACCTAACGCGTTTAATATAATAGATAATCCTAGAATATTAACCTTAAGTTCCTCTCGCGCGCCGCTAATACATCTAGCAAGCAGCGCGCTCTTAACTAAAAGGCTAATTATACCCTCTCCTACTCGTACGACGCTTCGCCTTTCAAGTCTCTATACGCACGCCTCCTTTAGCATAGAAATAAATGCGTCAGCTATATAACTAACGCCTTTACTAAGACTATAGCCGTCTTCTCCGGCATTAAGGTTAAGCCCTCTAACAGCGATAAGCTTAAGGCTGAATATTAGCTTAGTATATAGATAGCGGTAAGTCTACGCAAGAAGGTAAAGCTAGGACGACGCGCGGCCTACCTAATACTACCTACCTCGTAGAGCTAGGCTTTACTATTATAGGACACGAGCTATATTTTTATATCGCATATCTAGAATCTAGGGACGGCGAAGTGGTATATATCCTAGAGTTTAGTAATACTATAATAAGTAGTATATTAGGCGTCTTTAAATAGCTAAGGATATAGCGGAATATAGTAGAATACAGCCTTAATAAGGGGCTAGATAGTTTCTAGGGTAGGTTCCTAAAATTAGTGTTAGAGAGATTAGCGATTAGTAATAATAGGAATATAGCGAAGAGAAGGGGTGCGAATAGCTAAGGGGTTAATAAAGGGTCTATAAATCTAGATAAGGGCCTTTAGATAGGAAGTAGGGTGTCGCATATTCCTATCTAGTATATTACTTAGCTATTAAGATAGTCTTAATCTATATCCTCTACGCGTCTAACTAATATATAGGTTGCTAATAGCCCTTAGATAGGTCCAATATTCTACGCTATTACTCTAATACAAGCGGCTAAAGATCTCCTTAAAGCCTAACACGCTATTTCCTACCTACGATCTTAATACTAGAAATGCCTACCTTATCCGGCTTTATTCTATATTATTGGCTAGCTCGTGTAAAGCGAGTAAGTTTAAACTAGAATAGTTTCCTATTGGTTAGAGGTGGCTTAGCTAAGCTGGTTCTATTTTCGCCTTACTAAAATCTATTTTCGGAATCTCGTAGTATCCCGCTAGACTAACTTTAGCGTAGTGAAAACGCCTCCGCTTAGCCTTTCTATATTATTACTAGAATTAGACCTTTATAAGGTGTATGCCGGTGCGGCTCGACCGTCCTCTCTACTAGTAGTAGTAACTACAAGTACTATCTTATATAGGTTATACCTTATAATAATTACTAAGCGAACTACTATACTTTAACTATGCTGTTTTTATACTACCTCTAGCCTGCCGCTTTAGAGATAATCTACTCGCTAAGTTCTATAGCCTCTAATCTCTATATTATAAGAGCTTCGCGAGATAATATAAAAGTAGTGATAAGACTATAGCAGGGTAGGCTTGTGCGTGTTGGTAGGTTAACTAACTATAGATTAAGCGAGGTTGTGATAGCTAACGCCAACCTAGATTAGCGCGTGCGCAGCTCTAAGTGAGCTTAACTCAACTTAGCCCTAATATAATATTTTTATAATACGTTAATATTACGTTCGTAACACGTTCCCGCGCATACTATATAATACTAAAAATAGTTTATAAGACTCTAGTATAAAATATAGGTTAATAAAATATATTATAAAGATATTCTAATTATATTCTAGTATAACTACTAATATTATATTAACCTAATATTAGTACCTTATAGCTTAGGGTTATTTAAGCTTAATAGTAGCGGCGACCTAGTAGTAGAGGTTAGAGAGTTATTCTATAGGGCCCTAGTAGGTAATAGTATTTATAGAGTAAGAATATATTTATATAACTTTCTAAGTATATTCTAATTAATATAGCGAAAATTAGGTACAAGAGGTACTCTAAGAACCTATATTAAAACCTAGTATAGATATAGTAATATTGCGCTATACGAGAATACTAAGGGGTGGATTTACTATAGTATCTTTAAGCTATTAATAGGTAAGGGTGTTGAAACGCGTTTATAACCTATTCTAATCACGTTTTAGATTAGTACTAGGGAATTATAGAAGAGTATAATTATATAATAGATAAGCGAGCTACTAGGATAGAGTAATAGCGCTAGCTATATTAGATATTCTCTAAAGATCTACCTAAAATCTAACTATTTAAGATTAGTACTAAGGTAAAATAGGTTTAGAAGATATTTTAGACGTATTCTAATATAATTATAGCTTAATCTTAATTATATAAGTAACTACTCTAGGCGCTTAGGCTAGGTCGTACCTTATAGTATATATAAGGTATTTAATAGAAATAATACTACTAGTAAGTATATAAGAATATACCTATAACGCGTTCCTAATATATTCTAGGATATAAATTTAAATTTAATATTAATAGGTATAGTAATAGGGTAGATAGTAGTTAATATTATAAGAATATTAATTAGTAGAAGATTTAGCCCTAAGTTAATTACTAGTAGATAAGTAGAATAAGTTTTAATATAAGTTAAAATATATTCTATAGTAAATAGATAATAAGAGGTTTTAGTTCTTTAAACTTAAGGTATAGTTACTCTATATAAAATTAAAGTATTATCTACTTATATAGGACCTAATAAAAATATACTTTATATTACTATTCTCTTTATAAACCTTATATATAGGTAGGAGATTATTTTTTACGAGAAGTTGGTAGTATTTATTTATATTAACCTAAAACGTATTATAAATGTAATATAAAGACGTTTTAATAGATACTTACCTCTCCTTTAACTTACTCTTACTTTAAGTTATTTATTTAGTATATTAGTATAGGAATAAGATTCTTAGGAAGAGCCTTATCTAGTAGTAACGTAGTAATCTCTTCTTCTATATAAGGCTATATATATAACTACTTCTATTATTTTAAAGTACGTAGGGGGGGAGAAGCTAGATCTTATATAGGGGAACGCGTTCTAGATACGTTTATAATATATTCTACTCCTCCTAATTAGCCTCTAAGTTTACCCTTAGAGTTTCTAGTTATTTAATTATACTTAATAGTTTATTAAGGAGTACCTATAGGAGGAATTATTAAGGAACGTGATTAGGACGCGTTCTAAAACTCCCTTAACTATAGATCTCTAGGTATAACTACTATATAGTAGAAGTAGAGAGTATTAGCCTTATTAGAGGTTAAACGCCGCCTAGTCTTAATAGACTTAACCTTATATAATAGATAGGCTCGCTAGATATAGTAGATTAAAGTACCCTAATTACTAAATTTCTTCTAGTAGAATATTAGAACGCGTTGCAAATATATATAGATTATATTTAAGTACGTACTCTATATAGCTACTTATTATATAGGGTCTACTTTACTCTATAGAATAACTTACTAGAGTATATAGTATATAAGCTATCGACATTCTTAGCGAATTTATGTGTACCTACTAGTAGAGAAGCTACTTTAGTATATTTCTAATATACTAGCTAAAATAGGATTAGAACGTATTTAAAATATAATTTAGTTATATACTATAAGAAGTAGGGTCTTATTCCCTATATTATAGGTAAAGATAAGAGAGAAAGATAGAGAGAAGTAGGGTATAGAAAAATAGAGTTTTTAAGTAAAGAATTTTTTTCTATACTAGAATATATTTAGATTATATTCTAAGCCTTTTTATATTATAATCTAATTTTCTCCTATTTAAATATAAGCTTCTCCTTTTCTAAGTTAAACTTCTCTCTTTCTAACTTAAGTTTTAACTTCTATATCTCTAACTATTCTCGTTTAAATAAGAGTAATTAGCTTAAGAGTAACTAGCTTAAGAGAATAGCTTATCTTTAGAGAGTTCGCGTACTTATTAGGCTAGAACGCGTTAGGAATATATTTTAAATATATTATAATACTTACTTTAGTATAATAGTTACTCTTAATAGTAACCGCGCTAGTAAGCTTAATAGCGATAATTATAGTTAAGTTTATAACTAAACGTTTTATAACTTTAAAGCTATCTACTTATTACGCTATAGTAGCTCTATAGAGCTTATAGGATTATCTTTATTATCTAAGATAATATAGGTATCCTTAAAGTAATTCTATTTATATTCTAAAGTTATTTTAGTATATATATATTTCTAGAGTAATAATAGTCTATACTTCTCTTATATCCTCTATTAAGAGAGTATTAAGTACTTAGACTTAAAGTAGCGTAGTAGGTATAGTGAATACTATACTTATTATAGGCGTTAAACTCCTTTATATCCTAGAGATCTATTTAAGTTATACTAAAACGCGTTAGTAATATATTATAAACCTATTTCTATAATTTACCTTACTTTTATATAGCCTTAATTAGGGATATATAGATACCTATTTAATATCCCTTTTACCTAGCCTATTTAGTAGTATTAGTATATAATTCTAATATATCCTAGACTTCTTTACTTATTTCGCTATAATATTAAACTAACCTAGTAGTAAATACCTTATTCTTCTTATTCCTAGCCTAGTTCTAAATTATAGGAGCCTCCTTATATACTAAAATATAATTAAAATCTATTCTAATTACATTTAATTATTTAATCTTACCTATTAGTAAGTTATAAAGATTAAAATACTCCTCTCTTAATTTAATATTAAGGAGAGCTTTTATACGACCCTAGGTAGAATCTATATAATAAGGAGTATACTAAATTATAATATTAATACTCCTTAAGAAGTAGATATAGTAGAATTAAATATAAGATTATAGTTACTATCTCTACTCTCTCTATTATAGGTCTATTATATAGAGATATTAGCCTAGTCCTATTAAACGTGTTATAAACGCGATCTAAACGCGATATACTTTCTTCTTACTCTTTATCTACTTACTATATATATTAAGTATAGTACTATAAAATCCACGTTAATAGATATACTACTATTATACTAGCTTCTTTATATATTCGCTAGTAAGCTTAAAGTAAGTAGTAAAGCTTAGCTGATATATTTCTAAGGAGTTATTATTAGTAATAATTCTACCTAGGGTAAGTACTAAAATAGGTTAAAATCGCGTTTAAAATATATTGTATATTTTCACCTTATACTTATTATACCCTATATAAAATATCGTAATTAAGATCTCTACCTATTTCCTATTTAACCTCTTATATAATATATCTATCTTAAATATCTTCTAATCTAGTAGTACTCGTACCTACTTATTATAAAAATATACTATAATATTACTAGATATACTAGAGATAATCTACTAAATATATACCTAATATTATTATTAAAATATATTTAGAACGTATTATAATTATATTCTTATAGTTTCTAGAACCTAGTACTTTATTCTCTACTTGAATACAACGCCTTCTATACTACTTTAATATAGGAAGTAAAGTAGCTTCTCTTATTTCAATATTAATAATATATAATCTTTATTTATAAATATAATATAAAGATCTTTAATAGATTAAAGGTTATACTAAGTAAGATACGCTTTTAATTGTATAGAATTGAGAAATTGCGCTATATTACATTAGAAACGCGTTATAAACTTATTTTACTTCTTACTTATATCTTATTAAACCTAGTATAAGTATAGGTCGAAGTATTACCTTAATCTTTATAGTTACCTCTCCCCTAATAATATTTAGAGGTAGAGGTATATATATATATATTCTAAACGTAATTAGTATAAAGTATAGTACTTTAATAAAATCTATAGGTACTATTATATAGTAATAAACCTTATAAGACTTCTTAATAAGAGTCCTAATACCCTATAGGTAATTAATATCTAAAATATATTATTAATATATTAATATTATATTTTATCTTAACTTACTATATTTTATAGCCCTTAATATTATAGGCTTAATAATAATATATAACTATCCTAGTTAATCCTCTCTACTTAATCTAAACTTAAATAACTATTTTAAGTAATTAATATTAACTATATTACTTATAGGAGTAGTAAAGTACTTCTCTATATTTAATATACGCTAATCCTAGCTCTAATACCTAATAAAATATAGCCTCTCTCCTATAAGTAGCTAATTAAGTTAGAAACGCGCTTAGAATATATTTAAGTAGTCCTCTATTCTTACTCTTTAGCGCTACTAGTAGAGTATTAGGCTATAGGTCTCTTTATAATAGAGGTAAACCCCTAGTTTAAATTATTGATTAATTCTAATATATATACTATAATTATTAGCGTAAGTATATTTGAAATATAATTAGAATATATTATTATACTTACCTAATAGCTTTTACCTTAGGATCTAAATCCTTTAGAATATACTATAATCTCCTAAGTATATCCTAATATATATTACTAACTATAGTATAGGAATACGTTTTAAGGCTATCCTTAAGATATTTATAGTACTTAATTCTAGAGTACTAATACTTATATTATATTATAGGTTAGTTATTAAAGAATAGAGAGACTATCTAGTTTCCCTTATAGTAGGAGACTTTTATATATTAGAACTAGAATACGTTTAGTATACATTCTAAATATAATCTATATCTTTATACCTTAATTATATAGCTAAGAATTATCTTATAGTCTAGTAAGCTCCTATTACTTTTCCTAATTATTAGAATAATATATACTAGCCTATTCTCTAAGTATTTAGGATATATAGGAACTATAGGGATATATTAGACGTCTACCGCAGTTAGTAGGCTTCCTTAACTACTACTAGTAGTAAAAAGTATCCTATTATCCTAGAATATATTAAGATTACGTTTAGATTATATTTCTATTATTTTTACCTAGTCGCTACTACTATTATTACTACTAGTTAGGTATGTAGGTAGAGTAAACTTATCACTAATTTCGAAACTTAGGTTAGTATTAGTAGGAGTTAGTTACTAAATACTAAATAGGTTGTATAGTATAAATAAGCTATCGAGTTGATCTATTATTAGAGAAAAGTTCATCTAACTATGAACTTTCGTTTAGTTGGGATAAGAATTTTTTTTTTCAGCTGAAAGCAGTTAATATACTTATTGTAGTTTAGCGCTATTACAACCTCGGTTAATCTATAGTTAGTTGACCTACTACCTCGGCTTATGCTTAGCGGCCTTAGCCTTGCGTCTAATCCAGGTAACTGCCTAAGATCGCTAGGCTAAGGGCTAGGCTACGGGCTAGGCTAAGGACTAGCTAGCCTTTCGCCGTAGAGACTATTACTAATGTATACTCCGCTGCGATAGCACTATGTCTTCTGCGATCTCCTTTAGCGATGCGAACCGCAGCTTCTAGGCCAATATTATCTACAGCTTAGTTAATACTACGTTTTAACTTCTACCTAGTACGTTGCGGGAGGATCTATAGGCTCTAAGTAAGCGCTAATAGTCGCCCTACCTAGAACGACCTAAGACTCTACTACTCCCGTTAACTATAGTCCCGTTTAGTTATAACGCTGACTTCGTTAAGAGGAGGAAGATATTTAATTAGATCTAAGCTAAATACGCTATACTACGCTCGTAGACTATGCTTATTAGGCTAGGCGGCGTTAGGTAAGTATAGATACGTTAGCTATAATAGATAACTAATAGTATAAAGTAAGTTATAGCTTACTATTAAACTAGTATACTAGATCTAAGGGTAATTACCTAAGAAGTAGGTATTCTAGGTTTATATAAGTAATGCGGCGCGGTTTAAGTAGAGCTATCGCAATATTATAAACTATATTAAGGTACCTAGGTAGTAGAATCCTAAGGTAGATATATTTTAGCTTATATATAACTAGCTATAAGATAAAGGAAAGAGGAGATAGTTTCTTATCCTTAATAATATTAATAATACTAGCTTCTTACTAGAGGCTTAAAGCGCTAGCCTTAATAGGGAGATAAGTAGTATAAAGGGTAAAAGCTTATAGCTACTTATAAGCTATATTCTATAATACTAGAATAGATTAGTTCTAATTATAACGCGTAGTAGGAATATAGTACTATAGTTAGTTAAGTAGTATAATATTATTATAGTTAAGCTAATAGAGAAGAGGGATATACTAGTACTTTTATAGAAAAAGCTAGGGTAGTAGGATAGTAGTAAGGAGGGTATTAAGCTTATAGCCGCGCTAGAGTATATACTACTTACTATTATCTAGGTAGTAGTATATATCTTAAAATAATAGCTATATTACTCTATATAATAGTACCTTAAAGATTTCTAAAGGAGTAACTATAAAAGAATAACTCTTCTTAACTATAAGGGAGGATAGCTTTATTAAGACTAAGAGGTAAAGAACTTAATTATTATAATATAGTAGATATCTTTTAACTATATCTACTAGACTAGGCTATTAGTAGGCGACCTACTAGTATTAATAAGCTTCTATAACTATTAGGGTATTCTAGAAGCTCTACTTTAGGATTACCTAGAAGAGGAAACTACCTAGTAAGACTAAGATAGACGCGATAGTAACTACTAGGTCTAGAAGGATAAAGATAGCGCGTTATAATCTAGTATAAGCGATAATACGTTTAAAGATAATATCCTAATACTACGTAACTACTTATTTATATCTATAAATATAGATAATATAACCTTTAAAATATATAGGCTAGTATAACTAGTAATATAGAAATAGCTAAAAGTTTACAATTAGCTTAAGTAGTAGAAGTAGTATTTTATTAGTAACCTTTATACTACCTTTCTAATAGGGGACTACGAGAACTAGGTAGTATACTAGGTACTATTCCTATATACTAAGTCTACTATAGTATAGTAGTTAGAGAGAGAAGATTTACTAAGAGATTAGGCTTTACTACTATATAAGGTAGTATAGTATTCTTAGTAAATAGGAGATAGGATTAAAGTAGAGGTAATATTACTATATTTAGTAAGGATAAAGAAGAAGATACTAGGTTAAGATTATAAAGATACGCTCTAGAGTATAGTAATAGTAGGCTATATATATTACCTTTAGGGCTAATAGGATATAGTAGAAGGGCTAGACGTATAAGTAATAGAGATGAGTAAGAAGAAGCTAGGAGTAGACTATCCTTCTATACTAACTAGTATAGCTAATCTAGCGTCGACTTACTAGAATTAAGGGTAGTAGGATATAGTAGAAGAGCTAGAGGTATAAGTAATAGAGACTTTTAAGAAGAAGCTAGGAGTAGACTATCCTAATATACTAACTAGTATAACTAATCTAGTATTAACTTACTAGAATTAAGGGCGGTAGGATATAGTAGAAGAGTTAGAGGTATAAGTAATAGAGACTTTTAAGAAGAAGCTAGAAGTAGACTATTCTAATATACTAAGTAGTATAGCTAATCTAGCATTAACTTACTAGAATTAAGAGCGGTAGGATATAGTAGAAGAGCTAGAGGTATAAGTAATAGAGATAAGTAAGAAGAAGCTAGGAGCGGACTATCTAGATATACTAACTAGTATAAATAATCTTATATTTACGTTAAAGGGTTAAAGACTTATAAATAAAGTAATTTTACTAATAGAGAACTACTATAAGCTATAGGTAGTAGTCTTAGGTCCTTAATATCCCTATACTATCTTATATCGCGAAGCTCTTATAATATAGAGGTTAGAGGCTATAGAACTTAGCGAGTAGATTATCTCTAAAGTAGTAGGCTAGAGGTAGTATAAAAATAGTATAGTTAAAGTATAGTAGTTTACTTAGTAATTATTATAAGGTATAACCTATATAAGATAGTACTTATAGTTACTACTACTAGTAGGGAGGATAGTTAAGCTATACTAGTATATACCTTATAGTATATAATATAGCTACTATAGTAGGTACTAAGAGTTTCTAAGTATAGCCTCTAGCTACTATTTAGTTTAAGCCTTATATAGATCTAAAACTAGGCCCTTAGAGTAGGGTCTATTATAGAACCTACTTCTTTATATATATAAATACTAAGCTAGTCCGCGCTAATTACCCTCTTTTTAGCCTTACGCCCCTACTAATAATATTCGTATATACTATCTAGGTAATATTAGTCGCTAATATATATCTACCTTAGCTAGAGCCTTTATAAATATATATCTCTATTCTCTTTTTCTATATAACCTATCCTTAATATATCTACTATATCTACCTCTAGATAAGCTAAAGTTAGTATTCTAAGATTATACTAGTAATAATATAAGCTACCCTAAAAAGCTAATACTACCTAACTAAGTAGAGTAAACTATATCTATCTAACTTATTAGAGTCGAAAAATTAAATATAATAGTATAACTCCTTAATATACTAATTATACTAATAGTACTACTCTATATATCTATATCTTAAGCCGAAAAGATAGGCTTAAAATATAGGCTAAGTTAGTATTATACTCTAGTCCCTAATATTAATAGTTTTAGTACTACTAGCTATAACTAGAATATAATTACCCTCCTCTAAGACCTTTAAGACTACGTCTCTACTTTAGAGTAGAGGAAAATTAATAATCTTCTTAGATTAGTAAGTATTTATATTATACCTAAAATAGTATTACTAATAATACGTAGGCTATTAATAACGTTACTAATATAGTAACTACGCTATAAAAACCCCTAGAAAAATATAGTAAACCTAAAGTTAGAGAAGAGGCTTATATAAGTACTAAGGTAGAAAGCTCTATAGACCTTAACCTATTAGATAAAGACCTTATATAAGATAAATAAACCTATACTATAGGTTTTATTAGTAAAGCTTCTAAGATTTAATAGCTTTATAAGTTATATACGCGTAGTACTAGCGAAAATAATATAGGACTATATAGGCTACTTAGGTAGAATCTTATAGTAATAGCTAAATATTTAATAGTAGCGAGATAACGCTAAACTAAGATACCTAAGATATTAATATATACTAGTAAAGTAAGTTACTTTCTTAATAATAAATATAGTAGCTTAGACCTTAAAGTAGATCTATTTAAGCTTCCTACCTTTAAAGTTATAGAGAAGCTTATATAGGTATATCTAGAAACCTATTATAACTCTTTTCCCTTCTTATTAATAAAAGCCTTCCTCTACTACTTCTATTATTATATATAAGCTTAAGATACCTAGACTTCTTAATATTATATAATATAGACGCTTATAATACCTACTATAGATTATACTATAATAAATTATAGTAAAGCTTATAAAATAAAATAGTAATAGTAAATATAGATAAATTTAGTATTTACTATTAGAGTAGTATACTCCTATCTAATACTAGCTAACTAGTATAAAGATCTATATAATTATTTACTCTACTACTTAAGAGTATAGATACTTAGTCTAAAAGACCCCTAGTAGTTTATATACCTAGATCTTACTTAGATATAAACTATAGGTAATTTTTTTTTAAAAACCCCCCCCCTAGTTATAGTCTAATACTAAGAGAATATAGGTTTATTCTCTTTCTACTATATAACTATTAGCTATATTAATTAGTCCTAGATCTTATTAGGTATAGTACTAAGATTTAGATACGCGCTTAAACTTTATATTTATAATAAAGACTAAAATATAGGAGTTATATATAAAGAAAACCTAGCCTAGATCTAGTAGGCTTACTATATACTTAAAATACTTCTAGCTACTATAACTAGTTATCTAAATATTAGTATTAATAGGACTTATTTAGTATAGCTCCTACTTCTAATCTCTATAGAGGATATTAAAGAAGCTATTATTAATTCGCGGTTTAGAGGCGAGTTAAGACTAAATACTAGTCTCTTTACTTAGATAAAGCTAGTTATATCCTATTACTCTCCTAATTCACTAAACTAATTAATATATAATTTCTCTATATTAAGTCCTAAACTAGTAAATTCTAGCTCTTACTTGAAAAATTTAATTTAGTTAAGTAAAATTACTAAGAATAGTTTAAATTTATATACTATAAAAATTATAAGTAAATCTTAGTAAGGTATTTAGTAGAAAATAGTTTAATTAACTAAAGAGCTTAAACTATAGGTAATATTACTACCTAAGAGATTTAGTTTCTATACCTAAAGAGAAATTATTAACTAATAGTATAAGCGCGAGCGTAATACCCTTAATATCCTCTACTATACTACTCTAATCCTTATTATATAATTATACCTTTATTAACTTAATTAATATATTATTAATTAAACTACTAGATTAGACTAGTAAATAGGTTAGAGGTACCTATTAATAGGTTAGGGTTAGGTTAGAGTTATATAAACTCTAGGTTTAAGTTAGGTTAGAGTTCCTACCCCTCTAGGTTAGGTTAGATTAGAGTTATATAGGCCCTAGGTATAGGTTTAGTTAAACCTAGCGCTAGTATAGGTATAGATTAGGTTAGAGTACCTACTAGGTTACCTACTAAAGTATAATATTCTATAATTATTACCTATATTAAAATACCCTAAATATAAGATAAGATAAGATAAGTAGTATAAAAAAATTGAAATTATTAGTTAGACCTAAGGTAACCTAGTCTATACTAACTATACTTATACCTAGGGCCTATATAACTCTAACCTAACTCTAACCTAACTCTAACCTATTACTAGCGCTAACCTAGTAAATATAGGTTAGGTTAGGTTAGGTTATTACGTAATCTAACCTAACCCTAACCTAGCCTATACCTATTTACTAGCCTATACTAGATTAAGTAAATTTAACTAAAAAATAGTATTTACCTATATAGAGTCTATAAAATCTATTTCTAGACTCTTACCTAATAATCTATAATTATATCTTATAAGGTTATATAAGGTAGGACCTTAGTAGATTATAGTATATACTATTATATAGAGTCTAATAGTTTTACTCCTTAAGATATCCTTTAAAATACTTTAGCTCCTATATAACTATAAAGAGATTATATTTTCGTTAAAAAGGCTAGTATAATAGCTATATACTATAAGTACTAATAATAGAATAGTAGAACGTATATATTCGATTATAATAAATTTACTAAAGGTTTAGGGTTTTAATAAAAAGATAGTAAGTTTAATTCTATAGTAATCTCCCCTTAGTAGTTTCTAGCTATTACTTTAATATACTAAAACTTCTTATAGGATACTTTAGATCTCTTTTAAGAAGATACCTAAGCTACTACTATCGCTATAGCGGCTATAATCTATAATATATCTATACTTTATTCTTAAAATACCTATATAGCCCTAGATAACTATAGTAATTTCACTCTAGACTAGCGATTATACGTAGATATTCTACTAGATATACTATAATTTCAATTAGATTAGGTATTATATATAGATTTAAACCCTATAGGAGATACTTTCGCTCCTACCTATTTAGACTTATTTACTAACTCGTAGGGTACTTCTAGATTAGTATTTCTAGAATTATTATATATAAGCTTTAATAAGGATAATCTACTACTAATTTTTAGAAGAGATAATTAAGATTAAGATTAAGAGGTTAAGATAAGTTTTAGTAATTATTAAGAGATTACGTAGATTAGAAAAGACTATTAGACTATAAGTTATAGCTCCTATAGTTAGAAGAAGAGAATAGAATCTAATATATTAGAATAATTCTTATTTTAAGTCTAATCTAAGGTTAGTCTAGATTTTATTCCTTAGTCCTTTAGATAGGTAGAATAGGCTAGTTTAGTTATAGCTTTATAGTAAATATAATCTCTAAGTTTAGCTATTAGAGTTACTAATAATTAATTAATTAAATATTTAAGTTAATACTTAATTTAGATAGTATTTTAGAGCCTTAATACTTAATTAATAGGATTAAATATAGCTTTATAGGATAGTTAATTAAGTACTTAATTGGATATTTATAGATTAATTAGTAAGCTAAATAATATCTATATAAATTACTATTATAGTTCTTCCTATATATTAATATTATATATCTTATCTATAAAGTTATTAGTAAGCTCCTCTATAATCCTCTCTAAGGGCTGTTTAAAACTAGCTTACTCCTAAGCCTAGATATATTATAATACTATAAGTAGCTAAGAGCTAATCTTATATTATTTAGGCTCTAATAGATTACCTAGCTTACTAAAAAGTTACTTATATTTATAGCTAGAGGTAGGTATTATTATTATATCTATTACTAAGCGCGCTAGATTAGGGTATTTTTACTTTATCTTTATCTAATACTAGATAGGATTACCGCTATTTATAAACTATTCGCGTATCTACTTTAGCTTAAGGCGCCTCTACTACTAAAACTTATTAGTATCCTTATTATTATTACTAAGTTTACTATTAAGTAGTATATTAATAGTATTATTAATAGTATTTAGGCTTAAGTTCTATAACTTCGAACGCGGAGATAGCGTATAGATAGGCTTATAAGCTACCTAGAGTTACTAAAAAGAGGTATTATTTATAGTAAGCTAGGTAGGTTTATTACGCTAGCTATAGTTATAGTAGTACTTATAGTATAGATAGAGGATTATAGTAGCGTAGTAGTATAGCGAGTTATCTAGTTTCTAGTAGTAATAATAAGCTTTATTCTAAGCTACGCGTATATTAATAGTAAGGTAGTCCTCTAGAGCGCTTAGAGTATTATAGTTAACTACCTTATATAGCTTAACCTCGCGCTCTAGCTCCCTAAGTAAGTACTTAAAGTATAGTATTACCTTATAGATTATACTAAAATAATACGCCTTACTATAACCTTTAAGCCTCTTAGTTACTTCTTAGAGTAGCCTTAGTATATAGATATAGTCGTTAATAACCTACTAATTAGTAGCTAAGAGGCTATCTAACTATATCTAACTTAGCGCCTCTAGGACCTTATTACTATATAGTCTAGTAGTCTTATTAGTAGTTTTAACGCAGTTAATATAGTAGTTAAGGTACGCGTTAAAGGTGGGTTAGAGCGAAGCTACGCGCTTAAAGGCGCTATAAAATAAGTTCTAGTAGGTAATAACTACCTTTACTAGCTCGAATATTTTTTATATATCTATAGGTACCTCTTAGTTAGTAATTACTTGAAAATTCGCGAATAGCTTATATTATTAAGGCGTTTTAATATACGCTATAACGTTAAGGAGTATACTAAAAGGGCCCTCTTTACGCTAATCTACTATATACTACGCCTTATTAGTATACTCTATTACGTTATTATTATACGCGTTAGCGTCTTTACTAAATAAAATAGCCTAGCTAATAAGGTTAAGTATATAAGAAGTATAGTAGATTTAATTATATAAGGCTATAAAGCTATATAAACCTACTAATTTATCTACTACTATATTATTAGTATACGCGTTATTAAGTATAAAGATACTAAGTTTATAGGTATCTACTATAAAGTTTTATAGTATTATAGCTACTACCTCTACTATCTACTTACTAGTATAGCCGCTAGTTAATTATAGTAGCGCGATAGGTAGGTCCTTAACAATACTAGAGGCATTAGTATAATAAGCGATAACCCTAAAGAACCTATATTTACTACCTTTAGTTATCTATCTATTAAAGCTTATATAAATCTTACTAATAGCTTATAATAGTTCTATAGTAACCTATAGAAATAGGTAGTAATAGAGCCTTATTATAAAGTATAATACGCTCTAGTAGTTCGCCTATAATATACGCTCTACCTCTAGATTTATATAGTATACTAATAATTAAAAAGTAGGCGTTTTAAGCTTATAGAGTAGGTAGTTATTATTAACGATCTATAGTATAAACTCTATCCTAAGGCCTTATATATTAAAGTTCCTAAGTATATTAGCTATATTCTAGCTAATATTTACGCTAGCTTTAGCGGCTTCGTATATAGATTTTTACCTACCTTTTAATACTAGCTATACCTTACTATACTATAAGATATAGTAGCTAGGTTTATTTACCTTTAAGTAGGTAATAATAGAGCTTATTAATAGCGTAACCTTAAGGTAGCTATAATCTTAAGTATTAAGAATCTTTTACTAATAATAGTATTAGTAGATCTAAAAGGTCCTATCTATATTAGTAAGTAATATAATATAGTAACTATACTTAAAAATCTAGCTTTTCTTACCCTTTAGTATACGCGGTAGCTTATAAAACTATAGTAAGCAACTCTAATTAATACTATTAAAGTTATCTATAAAGCGCTTATTAAGTAGCTTCTTATTACTATCCTCTCCCTCTATAGTAGCTACTATAGTAGCTCTCGAACTATCCTCTATAGGCGTATTAACTACTAGCTCTAGTATACTATCGCGTAACTATAACTTAAATAGGTACTCCTTAGTAGCCTAAAACGCGGTAGTAGCTAGTACTCTATGTAGTAAGAGGCGCGGATTTAGTAGCTTTATATCCTTAGAAGGTACCTCTATTAAGAGCTTAATAGGTAGTTAAGCCTATAATTCTAGTAGCTTAAGTAGCTAGCTTACTATACTACTACTACGTAGTACTTAGGCGCGTTTTACTAGTCTATTAGCGCCTCTAGTAGCGCGTTTAGTACCTCTAAGAGTAGATTTCAGTAGTATAATAGGTAAAAATAATATAAGAGATAGCCTTAAGATATAGGGTTAATAGTAAGTAGTATATAGTAAGATTAGATAATCTAGGGTAGCTAGTAGCTTACTAATAATATTATAATAATACTAGAAAACTATCGTAAGATTAATCTATTAGTATACTTAAAATCCTTATAGAAAATTTAATTAATTAGCTAAAATATTAATTAATCTTTAATTAATTAAGTAAATATTTTACTTAAAACTTAATTTATAGGCAAAATTTTACTATAGATACTTAATTTAATTAAAGCTAAATTAAGTAGATTCGAGAATCTATATTTATAAACTTATTTAATTATTAGTAACTCTACTAGCTATACTTAATAGCACCTTACTAATAGCTCTTTAGTAATCTATAATACTAACGCTATTCAAGAAGCTACTTTTATAATACTAGGAATATCAATCGATAATAGTATAAAAGATATAGATATAGCTTAGTATAAATTCTACCTTCTATATCTATAGCATAATCTAGGGTACCCTAGCCTATATAAAGGTACTAAACGAAGTTATTAGCCTAATAGACGTCTTAATATATTCTTATATTCTTACTATTAATTACCTTATACACTATATATAGCCGGATAACTACTGTATTTATAACTAAGGTAAGATAAGGTTAGCTATAAAGTCGCGAGGTTAATTAGCTAATTACTCTATACGAATAAATTAAACTTTAAACTTTATAAGAAAAAGCTTCCCTTTTAGTTTATAAACCTTTCTAGAAATCTTACTATAGCTTTTATACTACTACTATAATCGCCTTAATAAGAGAAAATACACGATACCTATATAATAAAGCCTAATATTACTAGGATTTACAATACCTTTCTTAATAGTAATACTAGTTTAGCTACTAATTAGGAAACTGTAATTAAAGTCTAGAAGGCTATATCTAATATCTTAGGAGCTACTAAAGAGAACCGCTTATTCCTTTATTATTATATAAGATATATACTTAGATATAGGATTAAGTAATTTATCGATATTAGCCCTAGTTTTATTACTAATAATAATATCTATAAGCTTATTTATATTTTAGGCTCTAGTAAAGGCGTAATAATAGGTAATAAAAAAAATAGTAAGAGTCTAAAAGCTATAGGGACGTAAAATCGAAATAGATCTATATTAAAAGGGGCCTAGATTATAGCTAGTCTATTTTTATTATATTATAGGGTTATAAAAATAATAAAGCTTTAACGCGCCTATAATTAAGATAGTATACACTTAGATAAGTGCGGGCTTTTAATAAGGACGTGGACTTACTAATAAACTATAGATAATATTAGATATTAATAGCTCTATCCCTTATATTATAGAACGCTTCCTTTAGTCCTTCTTATTATACTAACCTGCGTAACCTAGATCGAGCCTATATTACCCCTAAACCCTCTAAGCGTAATAGAGGCTACTTTATTAGCTTCTCGATTATTGAATACGTATTAGCGAGATATTAATATTATATAACCAATTATCTCTATTTAGAGTACCTCTAGTTCTATATTTACCCTAAGACTTTAAAGGATAAATAAGGATTAGATTAATATATTTCTAGAGTACTAATCTACCTATTCTAAAGGATATTATTACTATCTTAATCCTATTCTTATATACTTTTAATATCGCTCTTATTAGTATATAGCGCGGGAACCTATTAAAAACCTCGCGATAGACGATAGGCCTTCTTAGTTAGGCGTTAGTAGGTGCGACGTTCCCTATAATACCTAGCTATCCTCTTACTCCTATTATATCCTTACTCTAGAGTTACGGCGTTAATTCTAAGTATAATAGAATTAGAAGGTAAACTTAGGTAGAATATAGTACTAATTCTAGGTATATTAAGAATAATAGGATTCGAGGGGGATAAGCTAGGTTAGAATATAGTTTATCGCGGCACTAGCGTCTTCTAGTTCAGCTAAGGGTCTAGTATTAACGACTAGTTTTAATAACCTCTCTCTACTAGCTTAGTAGCTCTCTCTAGAATAATACTGCGATTATTAAAGTTACTAAGGAAGTCTTTTAACGCATTTAACCTTTAGGTAGGTTTAGAATTTATCGTTCTAGTTCTATTAGTATAGATAATAAGTATAGAAGTCTAGTAGTTTAGGCAGCCTAGTAGTATATTCGTCGAGGGCGTTAACTATTAAGTATATACTCTTTAAGCTCGGGTCTTAGAGAATGTCTATAAAGATTTTAGATAATCTAATCTAGGTATTCGCGTCCTTAAAGAGTACTTTACCTATATAGTTATACTTCTTTTATATATATAAGATAAGTAAAGACTACTAATTAACGAGTAAGTATAGTAGACCTTATAGTATAGCTATAGCGCTATTAATTCTCGGGTCTATAGCTTAGTAGAAGAAGTAGGATAGCTGATTTCTATTAGGCTTTAGCTTATTCAACTTATTAATAATACTATAGAGTAATATTATCTTACCCTTACTAGGGTTATCTTTAATCTATAGTAGTTAGCTCTACTTATTATCCTACTATTATTAGAAGTTAGAGTTTTCGAGGATCTAGTAGTATAAGTCCTCTAGTAGCCCGCCCTTAGTCTCCTTAATACGCTTCTTATTATTATAGGGGTTACTAAGGCGTAAGTACTAGATATATTACTAGTCTTCTTTATTTAAAGCTTAATAATATTAGATACTATTTAAAAGCTTAGTAATCTTTTTCTAGAGTTATTAAAACGCCTTTTCCTCCCCTTTACTATAGAGGAGTAGTATATAGATATTAAATATACCTAATAGTAAGTACGCCTTATCTTCTTTATATATAGTCTAATGGCTTTTTATCTATAAAAATCGTTCCTTAATACTGAATTCGCGTAAAGGAGTTCCTTAAAGGGCTAGGAATATAATACCTATTATCTCGTAGATTTATTATACAAGCGTTATCTTATTACCTAGGTATTTACCTTTATAGGAGTAGAATTTAACTAAACGCGGGGCGAGAAGCTCTTGAAGGGTCCAACCACGGGTAAACTATCTACTCTCTCGAAAAGCTTTTCGTTTAGCTACTAAAATATCTAATAGATAGACGTAGCATTCCCTCGCATTCTAGTACTAGCGAAATATAGAATTGATAGCATCTTAAAGCACAACTTAGTTAGATTTGTCGATATAGTAGGTATCTACCCAAAAGTATTGCAAGCTATTACGCTCAGCCTATTGCCTATAGAACTAGATCTTCTAGTAGCTAGCCTTATCCTGTTTAGTACTATCTATTAAATCTTTAAAGGTAATCTCTTCACCCTCCCTCTAGGTATGCGAAAGGATCGCATAGGGAGGGATAATATTATTGCCTACGAACTCTTTAGTAAGGGTAAACTCTCTAGTATTACTGCGCAGTAAAAGATGCATTGCTATGCAGGGGTTTCGAGGAACGCATGCAGGAGGAATAGGGTCTTAGAGGCTCAAAGCGGCAGCCTAGCTAAGGAGATAAATATAGCAGCTCGGTCGTCCGAGAACGTTAGTCTCCTTTCTGAAGGTTAGCGCGCATACATAGAAATAGGGGCAATAAGCTTTACTGAAGGATCGCATCAAAAAGCAGGATAGTACCAGTACTATAAGCTAATTCCGCCGTGCGTTGAACAAGTTCAGCTAAGGGCGGGCGATTGCACAGCCTACAGTGTAGCGCGGTAAGGCTGACATGTAGGGTTAGCCGAAGGCGACTTTGCAATACACCAAACTGAAGAAACGAACACCTTGGTAACGCTAGCAGGGAGGACGGCCGACCCGCACCGGACATAGGGTTGTGAGGTGGCGACAGGGCGACGATTGAGTTTGCAAAGAATACGGGGCGTCTGCAACTAAACAAACAAGACTCAGCAAGCAGAGAAGAGGCGGAGGTGGTAGACCGGAGGCAGCTGAGGACTCCCTCTTCTGCCTCGTGAGTGTAGAACGGCGAGCTGTCTATGAACGCGCCTCGGCCAGTGCGCTGCCGATTAAGAGGCGCACGACGCCGGAAATGCCCTGCGGACGCGAGGCCTCAAAAGCTGTACAGCTTGCCCTGTACGGTAGTATATTGCTTTCCTTTTGTTTCCTTTGTTGAGCATGGAGTTAGGCAACGGACGAGCAGGTCTCACGGTTGGCTTCTGAAATGGAGGAAGCGTAATGAAGCAGAGTGTATATAGCTGGCGCATCGTAACGGCCCATACCCACAGGGTGCATGGCTATAATAGAACACACACACACACACGTGTGTGGGAGGCGTTAAGCTTTAAGTAATGATTCTGGAGTGAGCGTTTGCTTGTCTATGTCGCGCGCCATGTTTCGAGGGCAGCCTACCATCATAGGTTAGATCTCTAGTACGAAAGCGGTCTGAAGTAGGCCTACGAGCACGGACTTAAACTATAACTAGATCGGATCTTAGATGTGAAGCCGGATCGGACCCTTGTATTGATATTAAGCTCCACTGCAGGAGCTAGAGTGGGGTGGCCCGAGGACTAGTGGAACACGTTACTGTTTCCTTAGTTAGGTTAGTGAGTGGGAGTAGCATCTGTTCTCGAAACATTTGTTATTATATAGGCCCTAGGACGGACAGAGGCAGAAACTATGTGAGCCTTAATACACTGTATACTTTCTAAGGGTGGTATAATAATGCTAATTCGCCTTATACATATTAGCTGGATTACTACTAGCGATATAGTCTAGTAGTATATCATAAACGATAACAGACCTAGAACGAATAATAGCGCTATTACTAATTCGCACTCTAGCCCTAATAATGTAGCTATTACTAATATAGACGTTCTCACTAATATAGACCGCTTTAGCGACTTTAGTACCGTAGCTTCCTTTTAAAGCTTTTATATCAGTTGGTGTTCTTAGAGTTATAATAGTAACATACGCGCTAATCTTAGTATTCCTCCTAATAGTAATCCTAGCCGAATCAAGTAGTTAGTAGTTAGGCCTAATAATAACATTGTCACCAATAGAGACGTTATAGCTATAGTTATAGTAAAAAGGCGTAGAAACGTATATACTACTAGTAATATAACTACTAAACGGACTCTCTCTATAATAAGGCTAAGCCTATATTACTTCTATAATCCCCTTAAAATAGTACTTATATTTACTCTACGCAACCCTAACTATTATATTACTAGTATTATTAAAGTAGTATACTATACCTGCGTATTTTATTTACTTATTAACTAATAGGACATAATAGGGCACGAAAGGCTCTCTATCTAATATCTTCTACTTCTCTATTTTCTAGAGACTTAGTACTAGTAAATAGGATATTAGCGGACCTAGTAATATAGTAGTTAGGGTAGATAATAATAGATGCTAAGGTAGCTGTTTCGTCTATTAGTAGGTACTAACTACTACTATAGGAGAGTTGGTAATAATTTAGCTTATACTATATAGTGTCTTATAGTATATGCGAGGGCGGTAATACAGTAGAGGTAAGACCTAAATAGAGTGCATTCCTTAGTAGTAATTATAGGAAGCATCTCTCTTATAAATAGGCGCAGGTATAGGAGGACGCTAAAGATAAGAGGTAGGTAGTAGTAGCTACTCTAGTAGATATAGAACGCGAGATAGCTTATCCCTACTAGTTCCCCTACTCGATACTAGTAGTTAATGCTCCTATTCTTCGATAGTAATAGGCTAGTTATAATCGCCTATACTTCTATTAGGTATATTAGGGTCTACGTAAGTACTTTAGCTACTACTAAGACTAGGCTCGTAGTTAAGTATATATATAAGGTCGTAGCCCTATAATCTCCTATAGAGCTAATAAGTATTAGTAGGTATTTGTTTTTAAGCTTATAATAAAGGTAGAGGCTTTACGACTATATTTTTTAGCCGTAGTACTTTATATATATAGCCTACGTAAATAAAACTATTATATTCGTAGTTATTATATTTAGGCTTCGCTTCGTTATACTTCTTTTTACGCCTTCTATATATTCTATATCTAGTCTTAGTCTACTTTATAAATAGTCTCTTTCTTTTCTTTAGTTCTACTTATATAGTAGCCTATATTAGTTTTATTATACCTACTCTCTTAATACTACTAGACTCGCTTATACTATTTATAGGGGCGTATAGCTTAGGAACTAGTATTATATTACTATAAAATCGCTCTATTAGGCGAGGATCGCGATACTATAGTCTTTACTTATTATCGCGCGATAATTCGTAGGGCTTAGTAGTCTATCCTTTATTAGGTTTAGGATAATCTATTAGGGGTAGTATACGCTACTAAGTAAGCTCTATATTCTATAATTATTTCTAGTAGATAGGTAAACTACTATAACTAGTAGACGTAGAGGGCCCTAGTCGAGGTTGTAGATCTATAGCTTATATTTCTAGAGACTAATTACACTTATTTAATATCGAGCGTATCCTCCTACTAGGGCTATTTAGAGGTATATTTATACTAGCGTTTATAGGAGAGATAGAGTAGTTAATAGTATAGTAACTATTCTTAGACTACCTTATTCCCTTATAACTTAGCGGCTTTTAGGTGAATAGATTATAGCTAGTACTAGTTAGCTTTCTATAAATTATATATATACTATTTCGAATAAAATATAGCGCTTCTTAAATAGGTATTACCTTAAGGGTTTAGGTACTTTAGTTTAAAGCTAGTAGGGGTAGAAGTCTTCCTACTTTAGTCTTATTAAGGCTAACCTATTCCGAAATATTAGGTACCTACTCTATTAGAGTTATTATAAGTAAGAGGTATACTTTAATACTCTTACCCCTAGCTAGAGTAGTAATAACCTACTTAGTAAATATCTACTCGCTAGTAATTCTAGGCTCTAGTATTAATATTAATTTAGAGGACGTTACTAAGGGTTTAGTCTACGTAATATCTATAGAGGAAATAGGTAAAGTATATATATACTCTAAAATATATTACTTAGTAAGTCTACTCTATTATAGAGATAGTAATATTAACTACTTAGAGTGCGCTAGAAGCCTTATAGGCCTATTAAAACCCTTATATATATTAGGTAAGGCTAGTATATACTATATAATATCCTCTTTATAAGCCTTATATCCTTTAAAAATTCCTTCTAGTAGTTATTTAAAGTATACTAGTACCTAGCTTTATTCCTAGACTATTTCGTCTAAGAGTAGAGTAGGTATAACTTCTTTAAGATTAGTTTTCCTACGCGTTCCTAACTAAAATACTAGTCCCCCTTCTACTAGAAATTCTAACTATCTATTAATTACTTTACTAGTAGGTATAGAAGGTAAAGTTCCTTAAATTTCTAGCTTACCCTATATCTCTTACTATTCTTCTACTTCTAAGGGCTTCTTAGCTATAAGTAGTATAGGTAAAAGTAGCTCCTTCTTCTTAAAGATATAAGCGTAGGCCTTTAGTAGCTCTTATCTACCCTACTCTAATAACTCTAGCTCCTCCTAAATTAAGCTCTCTAGACTCTTACTTTCTTAACCTTCTTCCTAGATCTTCTTTATAAGCTTAAGCTATAATAATTATTATATAGTTCTAATAGAGTTAGCTCTCTTAATAGAAGCTAGAGGAAGGTTATAGGAACTATATTATAAGATTAGTATAGCTAGATCTATAGTACTTAGATCCTATATATATATAGTTAGTAAGCTATACTAGCGTACTTTAGATAATAATTAAATTACCTCTTTATCTATATTACTAGTACTATTTACTATAGATAATTTATACTAGTTTAAGACTAATACCTCCTTTAAAGTAGTTATAGTATAGCTTACTAAACTATTATTACTCTAACTAGTAAGTATAATACTATAGGAGTATAAGCTACTATTCTTAAACTTATACTTACTCTTCTATAACCCTATAAAGAGTAAACTAGAATTATATTATAATTACTATATTTACTATAGGAAAGCTATTAAGATACTTTAATATTAATATACCTTCTCTATTAGATAGTATATAGGTAGGAGTAGTTCTAGTAATTTATATATAGATTATATTTAATTACTAGCTTCCCTATATAATTAAGCTTAACCCTAGGTATATCTTACTATAGTACTCTAAGTAGCTATTATCTCCTTCTATTCTACTTTTAGGGCTAAAGTAATAAAGTTATATAGTTCCTATATTAGCTTATATAGACTACTTATTACTAGATTAATACTATTCTATTTAACTAGATAATATATTCTATTATCCTATAGAATTCTTATTACTACCTAGAATATTTTACTAGCTAGGCTATAATCTTACTTAGGTTATAAGGCGTTCTTATAGATAGGTAGTATTATTTAACGTCGCCTATTTTAGGTAAGATTAGTTAAGGTCTATTTCTACTTATTTACTATTTACTTTAAAGCTATTTTATAATAAGACCTCTAATAATAGTAGATTACTAAGATATCTTAAAACTAAGCCTATTTTATTTAAAGTCTATAATTAGTACTTATTTACTTTTAAGTCCTTAATAAAACTCCTACTTATAATATATACTTTCTAGGTTTAAATTAGTTTAGAAAGTGTACTAGTAGAAGAGCTTTTTTATAAGTCTATATTAAGAGGAGGCCTATAAAACTTAGGGGTAGTATAGTATACTACTACTATACTATAACTTATAATAAAGATATAGTAGTATATTATACAATATTATAAAGTTAAGGAATAGCTATTATTGTAGCTTAGTAGCTAGTTACTTTAATATTATAGTAGAAAGGAGCTAGTATTAGGTAATATACTATATAGGCTACTCTACTAAATATACTATCGCGCATCTAAACTTAGTATAAAATACTAGTAATATTAATATAATAAAGTATTACGCGTATAGTTTTTTAAGCTTAGATTAATAAGGTTACTTATATATATAGATATAGCTATATAGATTATAAACTTAGATAAGTTTTAGTAGAGTTATAGTTGATTAAAGCCTATATATTATTATTTTAAATATCGGATAAAATAGGATAGCCTATATAGTATACTACCTAATACTAGCTCCTTTATATAAAAGAGCTTATATTTTTTAAGCGCTTAGGCCTACCGCGTATCGCGCGCGAATATTAATACTAGTATATATAGCTTTTCTAGATAATATAATACTACTACTATAACCTAATATAGCTAATTTAAAGAGATAGAAACCTTTTAAATATAAGTAAGATAAAGTAATAAAACCTCCTAAAACTCTATATATAGAAATAAGTATAGTATAGTATACTTTTACTATTAGAGTACTTATCGCGTCGCGCGATAGCTATACTATATTATACCTCCTTATAAAGTAGATATAATATAGCTAATCTAACCTAGCTACTCTTATCTAACGCGTAGAATTATAAGTAGAAGAAGGAGGTTTTAATATATAGGAGGATATATTATATTAGAATAATCTTAGGTAAGAAAGGAGTACTCTCTTAAGCTAGGAGTAAAAGGATACTATTATTACTATTATTATATTAGATTACTAGTACTATAAATAGGAGAGCTAGTAGGTAATAAAGTATAGTAATTTTAATAGTATTATACCTAATATTAGTATCTTAACCTTTAAAAATATTATATATAAAGCTAGGTATTTAAGAAGAAAACCTAGATAGAAACCTCCTCTTATACCTACCTAAGAACGTAAGTATTATATATAGGCTCTTACTTATAACCCTAATCTTTATAAAGAGTATAATAACCTTAGCTTTAACTTCTATATAGTCTACTTTACTAATAAGACTCCTACTTAAATAGGAGATAAATATAGTATAATAAGAACCTAGTATAAGGATAATAAGATCTATAATAAGAATATTAAGAAGGATTATAAAGCCCTTAGTACTATACTCTAATTCTTTAGAGCTTTTAGATATAATAATAAGGGCCTATACTATATCTATTATTATAAAACTTAAGAGGAGATTAAGAAGAAGGAGTAGGTATTAGAGTAGGAGAATCTTATTACTAAACCTTAAGCTAATAGCTCTTAGCTTATAGTTTAAGTAGCCTTTATAGTCCTTAATAAGAGTAATATTAATCTTTAAAAGAGTATATAAAAGCTTTAATATATTAAGAAGTATAACTATTACAGTAGTACTATAGATCTAAGTAGGCTAGTAAATAGGTTAGAAGTACCTATTAATAGGTTAGAGTTAGGTTAGAGTTATATAGACTCTAGGTTTAGGTTAGGTTAGGGTTTCTACCCCTCTAGGTTAGGTTAGGTTAGAGTTATATAGGCTCTAGGTATAGGTTTAGTTAAACCTAGCGCTAGCATAGGTATAGGTTAGGTTAGGGTACCTATTAGGTTACCTACTAAAGTATAATATTCTATAATTATTACCTATATTAAAATACCCTAAATATAAGATAAGATAAGATAAGTAGTATAAAAAAATTGAAATTATTAGTTAGACCTAAGGTAATATAGTCTATACTAACTATACCTATACCTAGGGCCTATATAACTCTAACCTAACCCTAACCTATTACTAGTACTAACCTAGTAAATATAGGTTAGGTTAGGTTAGGTTATTACGTAATCTAACCTAACTCTAATCTAGCCTATACCTATTTACTAGCCTAAATCTAAGAGATATAATACTAAGGACTTAAGTATAAGCTACTTAAAAATAGAGCTCCTACTTATAAATTATATATAGCTAATAACTATCTAATAGTTAAGAAGATAAAGATTTAGTAGGTAGGTTATAGTCCTAATATAAATATAGCTAAATATACCTAGCCTATTATAAGGAAGTATATAATAAAGTAGTTTACTCTCTTATATATAGAATAGAAGTATAAGAGGTAATAGGTAGAAGCTTAGGATAATCTATTAATAGAGGCTATTAATAAGTAGGTTAATTACGTCCTAGAGATAGTAAGAAGGATCCTACGTTTAGGTGGTAAAAATAACTTCTATAGATAATTAAATACTAAGAAAAACTTATATTAGCTCTATTACTATATAAATAGATAGCCTTATTGATTATAGCTTATTTAGATATATAATATAGTTGTAAATATTAATTTTATAAGGTATATTACCTAACTTTAATACGGACGCGTACCTAGTAGAGCGGGCCTAAGCGCTTAAAAAATATAAGCTTCTTTATATAGAGGAGCGCGTTAAAAGTCCTTATAATAGGGGTTAGTAGCGTACTAATATACTATATTCCTTAGTATAGTGCGCCCTTCCTTAAGCCCCTTATTTCTATTATTTTATAGTATAATATAGCTCCTAATTATAATATTACTACTTACGTACTTATTATTACTCTTAAATCTATTAGAGGAAAGTTAAATGGTAAGGTTTCTTACTTTATAGGCCTTCCTAACTCTACTATTTAAAGTATCTACGCTAAAGCTATTAAGAGAGGATTTAAATACAATACTTTCTAACCTATAACTATCTATAATACCTACCTTAAGGATACTCTCTACTTAGGATACCCTATAAAATAAACTATAGCTATATATAGCTCTATTACTTAGAAGCTTATATATAATTATTATAGTAGAGAAAAGAGCTATACTAATCTTATTAGTAAGCTTAGTTAAGAAGAAGTTAATATCTCTACTATAATAGTATATTATATACTTAAGAAGGTAGGCTATAGGAAGATAAAGCTAACGAGAAAGCCTAGGTTAATAAAGAGGATAAGGGAAGAGAGACTAGCCTAGTATAAGGAGTAAGAGAATTAAACTCTTAAAGATTAGAAGAATATTATATAGATAGATAAGACTTCTATAGTCCTTAACTACTATTATAAAGGTTATTATATTTAGAGGAAAGCTAATAAAGCTTTCTTACGTAGCTCTATATATAAGAGATAGAAAGGTTACTCTAAGTTTATATTCTAGAGGAGCTTCTTATATAATAAGAAAGGTCCTTACTACTACTAGTAACTTAAATTAAAATAATAGAAAGAGGTACCTAGCAAGGCTATTAAGACTCTTAACTAAGAGCTTAAAGTTAAAGCTAGAGTTAAGTAGGAACTAAATATAGGAATAAGAAGATTAGGTCTATATAATAAGCCTAGTATTAAGCCTACTTAGAAATTTACTATAGATATAAGTAAGCTTACTTATTATAAAGGAGGAGGTATAGACTAGTAGAGGTATTATTCTAAAATATTAATTCCTAAGCTCTTTCCCTTTATATAGGAGTATATAAAAGAAAGGCTATATACTCTTATTTAAGAGGATAAAGCTCCTTCTTACGTATATTATTTATAATAGAAGGTCTTTAACTTATTTAAAGTAATAAGACTACTCTAGTATAGTAATTTACCTAATCTTAATATAATAGAGTACTACTAGCTATATTTAAAGAGACTTACTATAAAGAAGAGAGCTCTAAAGAGTAAGGTTAAGGCTATTAGAGTTTAGAAGAAAGCTTAGAATAAGCTACCTTAGTAGAAGATTCAAGAGTAGATTAAAAGAATACCTTATTATATTCAATATATTATTAGACTAGAGGGTGGTAATAAGTATAAAGAGGGTAGAAGAGTAGGAAAGGGTATTAAGAAGGAGGCTAGAGCTGTTGTAGAGGCTGAGTGGGAGGATATTAGTGAATAATGCCAAGGAACGTAGCGTGTTAGTGCGCTGCCGACCCCTGTCGCGAGGACTTTTGACGCGCTCCTCCATAGTGCGGCACGGTTGCTAAGACGATGGACCAGTTACAAGCTAACGGCGCAACGACACGAGTAACCACTCCTGCGTTGCGCAATTTAGATAGATTCTTGTAATATTGTTCCGGATTTCGTTGTAGAGTCGTAGCTAAGACTGTCGTAATCATGGGCTGGACTAGGGATGTAGAAAATAAGCGGACGCGCACAGCACCATTGAGCATCGATGCTTGGCGGCGATTCTGCGTTCCTCCACTGCCAGTCCCGCGCTCAGAAAACGCGGCTGAAACCGAGTAGGATCAAATCAATCAATCAATCAATCAATCAATCAATCACCACAGCACCCTCTTGCCAGGGACAATCACCTATAGGGAAGGCCGCTCACAGACCACGATAGATCTTTGCCTCACGACTATAGGCCTAGTCGACAGAATCGTCAGGAGCGAAGCCGACAAGGACCTCGATCACGACTCCGACCACCTCCCTATAGTCACGGTAATCGACTTGATCGTGCAACGCCTAGAGAGGACACCAAAGAAGAATTGGAAACGACTGAAAGAGGAGGCTTACACGAAAACGCTAGGGAATGCACTCCCACCACTCCGAAGATCATCCACAAAAACAGCACTAGACGCATACGTAGAAGAGGTAACGACAGCGATCCAAGAAGCAATCGACAAAGCAGTTCCCCTAACACGCCCCTCAGCTCACGCCCGGGAGGGATGGACCGAAGAGTATACAGTAGTAATAACGGAAGCGAAACGACTTAAGAGAATATATAGCTAATACCACACGGAAGAGTCTTAGGAAGCCTATCGCGCAGCGAGGAACCATAAAGCAAGGACGATTAATAAGGCGCTGCGAAAGGCACATAGAGACTACGTAGAAGAGGCAGCAAAATCGCTAGAGGCACTATAGAAGCTCGCTAAATAGGCGAGGACAAGAAACAATCAACCGCCTAGGGTTACGCCAGCCTTACGACACCCTAATACGCAGCAAGAGCTAATAGAACCTGCGGACAAAGCCAAGCTATTTCGAGATATCTTCTTCCTAACGCCACTAGAAGCAGACCTTGGAGACATATAGGGCGCCAAATACAACAACCAAATCGAGCTACCGCTAATAGTAGAAAAGGAAGTTAGGAACGCAATTCGCATAGCGTCGCCCCTCAAGGCTCTAGGGCCGGACAGAATCACCAACAAGGCCCTATAGGCCGGGCTTCCTCTAATCGCAGCCTACCTGACGAGGATATTCAACTAAAGCCTACGGCTAGGATATTATCTAGCTCGCTTCTAAGAGTCTATTACAGCAGTACTACGCAAACCTAATAAAGCCAACTACACGGTGCTAAAAGCATATCGTCCAATCACGTTACTTAATACTATTGGCAAGATTATAGACGCAGTAATTACTAGGCGGCTTAACTATTTAGCAGAGACCTATTAGGTGCTCCCGCCAACTCATATAGGCGGCAGGAAGATGCAATCAACCGAACACGCACTCCACGCCGTTACGGAAAAGATATATAAGAGGTGGAACGTAAAGAAGTAGAAGAAGGGCCAGGTAGCGAGTCTACTCCTACTAGACGTCTCTAGCGCTTTTAGTAATATGTCTCACAAACGGCTACTTCACAACCTACGAAAAAGGAGAGTCGACGAGTAAACAGTTACGTGGATTGCGAGTTTTCTAAGCAATAGATACACGCACATCTCTATCAATAGTTTCCAATCAAGAGACTATATAATAAACACGGGCATCCCTTAGGAAGTTGAAAATATAATTCTTCAAGTATATAGATTAGCCTACAGGCTTCTAGGGACTTATATATATATACATTATTTCAACCTCTATAGGCAGATAAGCTATAGACTCTATCGTGGCGTATATACCTAATAGGTATATACACTACCTCGTTACGTGCTATTTAGAAACAACTCCTTAGGCTAGTCCAGTATATTCTAAGGGTGCCTTCTCTATCTTAAAGTCGTTAAACTTGATACTAGCCGTTCTTCCTCCTATAAAACTTTATATCCACCTTCTTACTATAGTAGGGATGCCTCGCTCCTCTAGACGTGCGTCTAACGTTAACTTATTAACTCTATTAAAGGTATCTTTAAGATTAAACGCTACTAGTGTAATTACCTTATCCTTTAACTAGGCCTAGTCGATAGCGTTAGCTAGGATAAGAAGAGCTTACTCTATCGTGCGCCTAAGTCTTCTACCGAATTACGTTTCTAGGAGTAGTTTATATATCTCTATATAGTATAATAGGCGCCTTACTATTACTACTTTAAGTAACTTCCTAAGTATATTAAGTAGAGAGATTAGCTAGTACGCTCCTAGTATAGAGTAATCGGGCTTTCTAAGCTTCTTTAGGATAATAATTATTACTATCTTCTACTTCCTAGGGTAGTACCCTAGGTTAATAGATACTATAAAGATCTTAGTTATAATATATAATATATACTTTTAGACCTTCTTCTAGACTAAGGTAGGAAGGCCGTTATTACGACCCTAATAAGACTAGGAGCTAGTATAGGGTTACTATTAGACGTACGTATAGGATAAGGTAATAGTTATTACGTAACTACTTTAATTAAAGCGCGTAAGATAAAGCGCGTAAAGTTAAGCGCTTAATATAAAGCGATTATATTAAAGCGATTAATATAAAGCGCCTCTAGTATATATATAATCTAGATAATAAACCCTTATAGTTTAGTATATTCAACTTAAATAGTTTAAGAGATAGTATAGCTATTTAAGTTACTACTTCTACGCTCTATTATACCTAGTAAGACCTATCTACCCTAACCTTACTTTATCCTTAAGAACTAACCTTACTCTATTAAAATACTATAGTATCTTAGTAGACTCTTAATACTTTAAATACCTCTATAATAAGTAATACATTAATAGATTTAAACGACTAGTAGGTAGAACTAACCTACGCTATAACCTCTAAGGTCGCGAAGCTAGACCTCTATTATAGAGACTATACTAAGCTTAAATTATAGCTACTTTAAGTTAACGTCTACTTTAAAATAGATAAAGTACCTAATAATAATTAACTAATACTTATAGTAATATACCTAAGAGGAAAAGCTAAGAAATAGGTTATACTATACCTTAAGAAATTTATAGATAATAATAATAATAGTTATAATAATATATTTAAATAATAGATTAAGTTTAAGGATAAGATATAATAAGTATTCTAACTCGCTAACGAACCCGCTATTATAGAATAAGCTATCTAGGGCCTATAATAGAATTATTTAGCTTCTAGTTATACTAATAAGTTTAAGAATTACGCTATTTAGACTAAATAGAATAATTAGGCTTTAATAAGGATATTTAGATAGAGATTAAAAGTAGGCGTATAGGTAGAGCTTATAAGAAGTAGAGCTATAATTAATAACCTTAATAAGTTAATTAAAGAATTAATTAGAGTTAATAACTACTTATACGAATTTCGCCTTAAAGTAAAAGATAAGTATACTACACTAACCTATATATATAAGAGAAAGAAATACTAGCTAAATTATAGATACTAGAGGGTTATAAAGGTACCTAGGGTTAGTAGTAATTATAGGTATTTTAGTCTTAATAATATATATATTAATAATATAACCTAAGAAGGATAAATACTTAATTATTACCCTAAGAAGCTAGATAATAATAAGGAAATAAGAACCTACTATAACTATAGTAAACTAGGCTACCTATTAAAGGACTACTAATTAAAAAATAAAGCTAAGAGATAAATAGATAAGAGATATTAGGTTATAGACTACTCTCTAAATATAATTAAAGAGTAAGGTAATAATAATAAGGAAGAATAGGAGTAGGTATAATAGATACTAGATAAAGGGAAAGCTATCTACCTACTTAGCTAAGAACTTAAAGACTAAGTAGATTAAGTTTTAAAGGAATAAAGTAATACTAAGATAGCTAATAAAGACTTTAGAAAGAAACTTATTAAAGAAGTATATAAACGCTACTATCTTAAAAGAAGGAATACTAGGAAGTAGAATGTTAACTTCCTAGAATTTATAAGAAAAGAAAGATTATACTATAATAGTAGGGGAGGATATTACTATAATACTACTATGCACCCTTACCTAAGAAGAAAAGTACCTATAGTTTAGGATTACCTAGACTCTAACTAAGATAATAAGGAGCTAGAAGGTAAGAAAAGTAATAACTATATAGAAGATACTAAGCTAGAGTCCTTAGGCTATTATATACTACTAGAGACCCTAAAACTATAGCGCGAAGATATAATAGTATAGAATAGATTTATAGGAGAAATCTAGAACCTAGTAGATAGCTACTACTTAATTAAAGATTAGTAAGATAATAAATAGATAGACTAGAGTCTCTACTAAGGATTATAACTAGATTTATTTACTCTAGAAGCTTAAGAGCTACTTAATATATCTAATATACTAATTAGTAGGATCCTATAGTATTAGTTATATTATAAAAACCTTAACTACCTACTATTATTATAGATATAGTATTTTTATAATAAATATCTTATATACTACTTAGATAAAATAGGCTTAGGATATTTCCTAGCAAGAAAATCTAAGTATAAATAGTTTTAGAATAAATATAAAAAAGTAACTTATAAATAAGACCTATAGGATAAAAGATAAGTAGGATATTTTACTAGAGCTATAACTATAGATAAAAATATAAATAATATACTAATTAATAGAAGGTATATATACTTGATTTAGTAATACTATCTATAGGATAAGTATAAATAATATAAAGAAGCTAAGATACTAAATAGATTTATAAGAAGAGAGTATAAATAAGATAAGTCTTTTTTAGATAACTACTTAATAAGTAAGAATATAACGCTATTAATATAGAGAAACTTATTAAACTCCTAGTTATAGTAGGAGTATAATAGATAAAGGTATTATTAGATTTAGGATTATTTATAAACTTTATATTACTAAACGCAGCGCAATAAGCTAGACTTAAGCCTATAGAGAAGGAGTATCCCTATCTAGTCTATATCGCGAATAGAAAAGCTATACTAGGAGAACTAGTAGTAATATACGAGATAACTATAATACTTACTATCTAAGGAAGAACTATAGAGATATACCTAGATATCCTAGTCTTAGCTAGTAAAGATATTATTTTAGGACTACTATAGTTATAAGAGTTTAATCCTAGAGTTAATTAGAAATACTAGACCCTCTTATAGATAGACTATAAAAATATATATAGATCTAAGCCTACGTATTAATAGGATAAGATAGTAGATAAGAAGATAATTTATAAATTAACTACTTTATAACTAATATATAATAAAAGTATAGTTACCTCTATAGATACTAACTAGGTATTAGGTTATAAAGTAAGAGTATTAGAGAAACGCGTAACTCCTAATATCCTATAATAGTATAAGGAATTTAGTTACCTCTTTATAGAAGAGATAGAAGAAAACTCTCTACTAAAATATTAACCCTAGGATTATATAATTATATTATAGGAAGGGAAAGAACTAACTTCTAGACCTATCTATAGACTATTAGAATAAGAGCTAGAGATACTTAGAGACTATATTAAGAAGAATCTTATAAGAGGTTATATATAGAAATTAATATTACTAGTAGGCTACCTAATATTATTTATACTAAAGAAATAAGAGCTATCTTAAGTATATATTAACTTTAGGAAGCTTAATAATATTATAATAAAGAACTACTACCTACTACTAAATATTATAGAATTACGCGATAGACTAGTATACGTAAAGATATTCATAAAGCTAGATCTATAGGATAGTTACTACCTAATTAGAATAAAAGAAGGTAAAGAATAGAAAATAGCGTTTAGAATATACTATAGCTATTATAAGTATATAGTAATACTATTTAGGCTAACTAATATACTAGCTATATTCTAAGTATTAATTAATAATATACTAAGAGAATACCTAGATAAATACGTTGTAGTATATTTAGATAATATATTAATATACTTATAGTTTATAAATAAATATAAATAATATATTAAAATAGTATTAAAAAGCTTAGACTAGTATAACCTAAAGCTGAAACTAGAAAAATATAAATAGTATAAGATAGAAGTTAAATTTCTTAGATGTACGATTAGTACTAAAGGAGTAAAAATAAGTAAAGAGAAGATTAAAGTAGTAAAAGTATAGAAAGAACTAAGGAATATTAAAGAAATATAATTATTCTTAGGATTTATTAACTTTAATAGATACTTTATAAAGAACTTTTTAGGAAAAGCCTTACTACTTATAAACCTAATAAGGAAAGATATACCTTAGTTATAGATAAAGGAATACTAAGAAGTATTTAACGAACTTAAAATAGTTTATATAATACTACCTATATTAGTACTATTCTATAGAGGAGAAGTATTAAAATTTAAGACTAATATATTAGACCTTATATATAGCGTAGTAGTACTATAAGAATATAAAGAGAAATAGTACCTAATAGCCTACTACTCTAGGAAGTTCTTAGGACTAGAAGAATAATATAATATATATATAAACCTAGGTAACCTATAAGAGCTTAGGCTATTCCTCTAGTATATCCCTTACTAAGGGTTATCCCTAATAAGAGTACTCCTCTTAGGACCTAGACTCGATTATTATAGTATATCTTATACTATAGATACCTTATAATATAATATAATTATCTCTTATATTCTTATATTCCTATAAGCTTATAGTTATAAGCCTAGCCTAATCTATACTTATTTATAAAATAATATTATACCTACCTACCTATAATACCTTCCTACTTAAAGGTTATTACTAAAAAACCTATCCTATCTAGTAAGAATAACTTTAATAACTAGTTTAACGTCCTTAAGTATTATATACGTACCTAGGGTATCTAGAACTACGTTAATCTAGAATCTACTAATTTAAAGGAGCTTATTAAGCCTCCTAATAAACTAACTAATAATAATACTAGCTTAATTATAGTATAGAAAGAAAAGTATAAAGAGTTTTATACTATTTAAGAAAAGATAAGTAAACTTAAAGCTTATATTACTAAAATAATAGATATTAGGCTTCTCCCTATCTTAAAACCTTACTTAACTATAGCTATATAAGTTAAAGTCTTATATAAGCTATATAACTAGTTACTAATTAAGAAGAAGGTAGAAGTATATATAGTCTATCTTAGAATAAGGAAATACGTACCTAAACGTTCTAGTATTAAGGACTAGTATAATAACTTCCTACTAGCCTTTAATAAGCTATACTATACTAAATCCCTAACGTTTAGGATTTTCTTCCTTAAAAAGACCTATTAATTGCGTTTAATTAGATTAATAGTAGCTATACTTCTATCCTAGCTATTAGTATTAAGAAAGCTAAATAAAGGTATACTAAAGCGTAACTTAGTACTTATCCTAGTATAGCTAGCTCTACTATAATTAGTAATATCCTTAATCTAACCTAAGTAGAAGTACTAGTAATTCTAGATAAAGTTACTATTAAAGGACTTATCTCTAACTTCCTCTAAGCTAGCTTCTTATACTAAAAACCTACTAAAGTTAATATCTTAGCTTTTATAACTACTCTAAATAGAGATTAGTCTCTATATAATACTAATACTAATACTAATCTAAATAATTAAAAAAGATTATTCTTAAAGATATAGAAGAATCTTTATCCTTATAGGATAGAGACTTATACGATAGTTTCTAGGGATTATACCCTTATATCTACCCTATTCTTAGAAATAAGAATTTTAAACTAGATAAGAAAAAGGTAAATAAAGTTACTATATAAGAGGACTTACCTTAACGTACTAAAATCTTAGCTAGTATTAGAACTTAAATAAAGAAAAAGCTAAGCTAAGACTCTTATATAAGCTAATTAAGTAATATAGATATAGACCTAGGAGATTAGCTATTAGATACTAATTAGCTATACTAGTTATATACTATTTACTATTCCGCGTTTAGTACTTAAATATAATAAAGCTAGCTTCTCTACTAATAGATCTTAGATCTAGGATTAGATCTTTATATTACTAATAATACTACTAGGTTTATATAGTAAAAACCTACTACTAACTTAGATATTATACTCGTAGAAGGAGTAAAGATATATATCTAAGTATAGGGTAAATATAAGATTAAGCTTAATATATCTAATAGAAGGAGGAGAATAACTCTTAAAAATATTACCTTTATTCTAAGCTTCTTTACTAGCCTTATCTTACTTTCTAGGCTCTCTTTAGCTAATATCTACTTTAATTCTAGACGTAATATCCTCTATTAACTTTATAAGAACTCTACGCAAGCTACTCTTACTAATATTAGCTAAAGTAGTAGTTACTAGATTATTTTAACTTAAGTAAATTTTAAGTTACCTAATCTATCTTAACCCTTTACTACTTATATATCTAAACGTTATAAAACCTTATATAAGCCTCTTAAAGCTTATTAACTTAGTAGCCTTTAAGTATATATTCTTATAGGCTATTTAGGCTAAGAACTAATTTAATATCTTTTAAGTAATATAATTAGTATTAATAGCCTTATAACTAATCTCCTATTAACTATTAAATATTCCTTATACTAAGTTAATAAGGTAATAAAGATTATCTCTTAATAATTAGATAGAGAACGTAGTACCTTAAAACTATTTAAATTATTAGCTATTAATCTAATTAAGCTAGACTTAATTACTCTAAGTAGTAATTACTATATCTTTTATATATATAACTTAGTTACTAAGTTCAACTTTATCTATATAATACCTAACTAATTTAAGGAAACTCTTCTTAAAGCCTTTATTAGGCTAGATTAAGCTATTAAACGCGAATTTAATATCTTTCTAATCTTCCTTCTACTAGATAGAGAACGTAGCTATAGTTTTTAAGATAACTCTATACTTAATAACTCTTCTCTAGCGTTATACACTATATCTAAGGGAATTTAACTCTAACTAAGAGCTCCTAATATACCTAAGTAAGCTAGTTATATTAAATGCTCTAGTAGAATACTTATTAAGTAAAGCTAATTAATAATTACTAGTACTAATCTCCTAATATATCTTATTATAGAAGTATATTAATACTTTAGCTACCTTCTTAACTATACTCTAACTAAATTACTTGAATAGAGGACGCTATTTTAAGCTACCTATAGTAAGTAACCCTCTCTAGCCTATCTACGTATATATAGTTACTACGTATACGCGCTCTATAAGAAAATTAAGTAGATAGATAAACTTAGCCCTTATACTCTTATTAGTTATCTTATTAGGTAAGACTCCTATAATATATATTATATATAGCTACCTAAAGCCTTATCTTATAGTTATTAAGGTAAAATTATATATACTAGAGATATTACCTTTAATAAATCTTAATTCTTTAGATCTAATAAAGATCTACTCGTATCTAGTAATTAGCTTATAGAAATAATTAATTATATTAAGTACTAGGACATTACTAATAATAAAACTCTCTTATTAGCCTTATCTAAGGAAGAATAGGAGTTAAATACTCTAGCCTTACTTTCTATTATAATACTAGTAACTACTTAGGACCTATCTAGTAGTCTAGCTAACTCTATTATAATACTAGTAACTACTTAGAACCTATCTAGTAGTCTAGTAAACTCTTATCCCTCTCTAGTCTCTATTAACTCTTAAATATCTAAAGGTCTACCTAAATATAAGCGTAAATACTAAACTAATTAGTATATTTAATCCTCGAATATTATTACTAATAGTGTAGTGGGCACTACTTACTAAGAAGTAGTAGGGATACTAGGGCTAAGTTAATAGGGAGGTATAGGAATAGTAGGAGGCGTTGTTAAGGTTTTATTAGGTAGGTAAGTACTTTACGAAGGTTGCGATACTTAAGAAGGTAATAGGTAAGGAAGTTATTAATCTTAACTACGAGGTTTCTATCTATGCGTAATAGTGCGCCTATATACTTAAGTACTCTTAGCGGGTTAGTAGGTTAGTAATAGCTAAGTATTACTAATCTATAGATCGTAGATTAGTAGGTTAGTAATAGCCGAGTATCGCTAATCTACTAATCCAGTCACGTGTCTATATTATAGTCTACTTTATTAGGCTAACTAAAGTCTAAGTATATCTCTAAGTAGTATCCCTTAAGATTACTATCTAGGTTAATAGGAGGTAAGTTAGGTAACTTAGGTAACCTTATTGCGGGTATACCTATAATACTATCTCTCTCTTCTAGTCCTTCTAGTCTTTCGTTATTCCTTTCTATAGGGTAGTTATTATAAGTAGGGTAGTACCTACTTTAGGGTTCTAGGTTAACTTCCTCTATACCTTCTACTTCTACCCTAAAACGACTTTCCCTAGCCAACTATATTCTACGTAATAGTATAGAAATAATACCCTACCCCTATTATACTATAAAGGGGCTTCCTTATATTATTTCTAAAAAGGATAGTCGCGCTTACGAGGTATATATTTATGTAAATATACGTTCTAGTTATAAATTATCTAGTATCTTATTAGCTAAGTATAAGTTAATAATAGAGATTTATGCGCCTAAGCTTATTACTATTAGGAAGAGGCGTTAACTATACGTAAGAAAAACTATCGCTCTAGATTACTAAGGTAGAGAAGGCTTATAAAAACGCCCTCTCTTAGATAGCGTAGCTCTTAAGTAAGCTAGTAGTAAGTTAGACTCATCTTAAGTAGCTTTATAAGCTAAAGGCTTATAGTAATAAGAGATTAGTAGCGTAGTTAGTAGCGCTTAAAGCTGAATTAGACTAAGAGGAGGTAGAAGAAGCTACTCTTCTAGGTATAGTAAATAGGTTAGGCGGCGATTAGCTCGCTAGTAACGACGTTATTCCTCTTAGGGGCTTAGCTAGCGTAGGTTAGGAAGCGGGTCTTAATAACTTTCTTAGTTTACTACTAAGTAGGTTAGAGCTAGGTTTTAATTTTAGAAGTCCTCTAGTAACGTAGAGTTAAGGTTCTCTTCTAGTTCCTATATATCTTCCTATAGTTCCCCTTTAGTATTAGCTCCCTTCTAGCTAATTAAGTAGTAATTCTTCCTATTCCTCTATTATTAGTTCTTAATCTCGTTTACTTCCTATTCTTTATTATCTTATCTATAGGTCGCGGCCTTATAAGCTACTAGTTTAGCGTCTTAGGGTACTTTTTCTAGTAGTAAGATATAAAAGGTAGGGTATATCCTTATCTCTATAGGTAGCTTCAACTTATAGCTAACTGGAGTAATTTATTCTAGAATTTTATAGGGTCCGATCTTAATATAGTCTAGTTTTCTACTTAGCCTTTAGCTCTTGATATTTTTCTATAAGAGCTATACTTTCTCTCCTATCTTAAAATCTAGTCCTTTTTTATACTTTCTATTATAATATTTATCTATTCTATAGTATAGAAAGCTAGTATCTTCTCTTAGTTATTTTTAGATCTCCTATATATATTCTACTATTTCCTCCACCCTCTAGCTATATAAGGTAAGTTCTCTAGGTTCTACTACTATGCGTGGTTTAAATCTATAATTTATAAAGAAAGGTATTAGGCCTATAGCGCTATACTAGGACGTATTATAAGTAAGTTAGGCTAGTAGTAATAGTACTACCTAATTATCTTGCTTATAATTTAGATATATGCGTAAATATTATTCTAGGGTCTAGTTTATCCTTTCTATTTATCTATCTATTTAGGGGTGGAATACTATTAATATTCCTAGCTTAATTCCTAATTTTACTATAGCT
>JAJTIZ010000130.1:0-100325 GCA_021365335.1 Phaeosphaeriaceae sp. PMI808
TATCCTATATTATCTTAGTTATAGTACTCTATAGGACTCTATAGTATATTATAGGGCTTACGTAATTTATCCTATATTAGCTTTCTACTAAGAGTATAGGATTATATATATCTATAGGGTAGTATTATCTATTAGTCTACCTTTATTAATCCTTTAGCTAACCTATCCCTACTACCTTCCTATTATTATCTTCCTATATAATTATTATACTCTCTTTCTAGGTTTATAATACTATCCTCCCTCTCTTCTATTTATATCCTTATAAATCTAGTCTAATAGTTTCTTATAGTACTACCTATTTTTATACTACTAGTAATTATATAAATTAGACTAGAGTTCTTACTATAGTATCTTATTAATATTATACTAAGAAGAGGTTAGAGAATTAAATATTATTATTAAAGAAAGAGTATAGATACTACTATTAGAATAGTATAAAGGCGTATATTCTAGTAGATATTCTAGTTCTAGATTATTTAAAACTAGATAAGAAAATAGCTTATCTAGAGTAGTAAGAGATTAATACTAATATAGTAGAGGTAGTAGCGTTATAAGCCCTATTAGTAGCGCGTATAGAGGTTACTTTTAAAAGTTCTATCTTACGCTAATTAAGCTAAGCTACTAAAAATACTACTAAATTACTAATCTCTTATTATAGATTACTATTAGCCTTAACTAGTACTTACCTCTACCTTCTATATACTTATTCCTACTATCTAGCTCTATAATCTTTAGTATATAGACGAGTATCTATATAATCTAGGCTTAAATCTTCTCTTATAGAAGCTTAGCCTAGTATTTCTCCTATACCTTAATAGCTTCTACTCTAGTCTAAGAAGTACCTTTCTTAGTTATCTCTCTTTTTATATAGAACTAATAAGGCTTAATATAGTTATAGTCTAGTAAGTTACTATACTAGAGTAGCTTACTAACCTTATATAGGCTATATATTATATACTAGAAGTAATAAGCGTAAGTAGGTACTTTATCCTCTATTACTATAGTCTAAGGCCTATTCTTTATATATTCTTAAGCGAAGAGAATTAGCTTAGGTACTAGATAGTATATCTAGTATCTATACTAATTAATACCTTCTTTCTCCTTATATACTAGCTTCCTATTCTTCTTAGTCTATCTCTATATAAGTTTCTTACTAGGTTTATTATATAGCTCTATCCTATTTATTACTATAATAAACTCTTACTACTCCTTTATTACTAGCTCTAGCTTAATATTTAGTTAATTAATCCTCTTAATAGCTATATCTTTCTCTACCTTTATCTCTATCTTATAGATATAGTATAAACCTTTCTTATTATATAAGAAGTAGCCGTAGAATATAAACTCTAAGTACCCCTTCTACCTCTTATAAATATAAGACTTAATAACTCTCTTATCTACTTTCCTCTATAGTCTATAGCTACTATAGTAGTAGCTAAGGATAATAGATATCTTATTAGTCTAGATAATATTCTTCTAGTTCTTATAATTATATATCTACTATAATCTCTCTATCTTTATCGTCTATATTAGACTAGGCTTTCTAGTTAGCTTAATCTTATAGTATCTTACCTCTCTAAGGACTCTCTAGATAGTAGTAGTAGATATATCGATACCTTATAAACTAAGGCTACTAGCGAGGTTAGCGTAGCTCTTCTCTTATCTATATCTATTATACCGTATAAGATCTTCTATCTACTACTTAACCTTAGGTATCTATTTAGTAGGTCTACTAAAGCGAGGAGCGTCCTAAATATACTCTAGGAGGACCTTAAAGAGTATATCGTTTAGTTTAAATCTAGCGTTAATAGCGCGACTATATACTCTATTAACTATATATAGCTAAGTACTAGTTAGAGCTATAACCTATTTAGTTATTTTACTAATATAAGGTAACTTTAGAGTAATAATTATTATATATATATAGATATTAGTATTTAGAGCTATAGTAATAATAAGAAAAATAGTATATAGAGGTAAGATATAGTATCTTAAAGCTTTAAAAAGTAGAGTTTTTTATACTAAGGTAGTTAAGGTAATTAGCGTAGTAGTAGCTTAATTAGCGTAAGAAAGAACTTTTAAAAGTAACCTCTATACTAAGAAGGATTATCTCTAAAAATAAAGAAAACTATTAGCTTATTAAGAGTAGTAGTAGATAGATAATTTAGAGAAATTTATTAAGGAGCTTAAAGCTCTAGAAGTAGTTAATAATATTAATTATAAGGTAACTCTTCTTAAAGATAGGTTAATACCTAGTACTCTATTATTAGATTAGAGTTCCTTTATACTATCTTTTCTTAAGAATAATCTAGAATTTAATAAATTATTAGGTTCTTTACCTAATACTCTATAAGTAACTATAAGTAGTTTATAAGGCTTTATTATTTTATAGCTTTAGTATATAGTATTTTTCTTTTTCCTATATTATTTCTTAGACGTATCCCTTAGTTATTATTCCTTTACTCCTATATAGTAATAAATATAGTATTTCTTTCTAGTTTTATTAAGTAGTTATTTATAGTTCTAGAGATTAGCTTCTAGTTCCTATATATTTTCTATCTTTAAGTAGCCTTTCTATTTAACTAACTATTCTTAATAGAAATTATTATCTTAGAATTCTTCGCGTCCTATCTCTTAGTATCTATAGAGATCTTTAACTTTAAATTTATTTTCTTCTATAGTTTTATAGTAGAAGTATTACTATATTAGCGTTTCTTAGTTAGTAGGTTCTAGTTTACTAATATAGAACCTAGAGTAGATTTTTATATCTTTTACGAGTTCTAAGGTATATATAACTAGTCTATCTTATAATTTAATTAAAAATAGTCTAACCTTAATATTATTAAGTCTCTTACTTAGTTATTTTATATATAGGTTCTTTATATAGAGGGGTGTAAAAAATAAAGAGTAATTTATTTTTTAACCTTTTTTAAAGTATTATAACTTCCTTAATATAAGAGCTATAACTATAAAAAATAGATATCTTTAAAGAGAAAAGCTCGCTCTTTTAGGTTATATTAAAATCTATAGCTTAGTAATCGTAAGTTAGCTATAGTAGCTCACTAAAATAGGGGTATCTTTTTAAGCTATATTTAAAGGCTTATAACTTTTTATTTTAGGTATCTTTTTCCCTATATTTTATATATATTAATTATCTATATAGAGCCTATTATATACTAGCTTTATAGATATATTATATACTAGCTTTATAGATATATTATATTACTATATTAATATTTATAAAGAAACTTAGTTTTTTTAGACTTTAGTTAATAAATATATATTAGACTAGACTAATGCTTAGTCTAATAGCCTATAACTATTTTAATAGCCTCCTACCTTCTAAGTAAGGATAGTATATTATTATCTATAGCCTACTAGCTTATAGCGTTCTACTCTTCTATTTTAGTAAGCTTAAAAGCTTCTATACTCTTTAAATTAATCCCTATACCTAAACTCTTTCTAGGGCGTTTATTTAGCCTATCTTTAAGTAGATTCTATATATTTTTAATAGGATTTAAATCTAGACTAAAGGTAGAGTAAGAATAAAGCTTAACTTTATTCCTTTTAAACTTATCTTTAATAGCTTTAGTTTTATCGATATTATAGTTATCCTAATAAAATCTCTAGGCTTAATAGATAATTAGCATATATTTTAGAAATATAACTAATATATATATATATATATATAGAGTTATATATATTAAAGAAAAGGTAGTAAAAAAGAGGTAGGGTTATTTATAATATTTTATCTACTTTTTAACTACTAGATTTAGTACTACTTATATATATATTCTATTATCGAAAGGTAAAGTATTTATAGGGTCTCTTATAATAATTAATTTAGATTATCCTCTTATCTAAATATATCTCTAAACTAAGATAGTTATATCTCTAGATATAACTTAGTTAGTATTAAAGTAATAAAAAAACTAATTAAATAAAAAAAAAGATAATAGAAAATAGAAAAAAATAGTATACTAGGATTTTTTTTAAACTTATATTTATAAGTTATAGAAACTAATTACTTTCTAGTTATAATAGAGCCTATTTTTCTATAGTATTCTTATATAGCTATATACCCTCTTTATATACAGCTTTTATCTAAAAGTATATTCCTTTTTAGATTAAATTCTTTCTTTTCTACTATCTTTAATTACTATTTAGCGTACTTAAGTATTAGTTAACTTTACTCCTCTAGACGGAGAGCCGCACGTAGGCGTATAGTAGATAGGTAAGGTAAAGATAGATCTATATTCCTTAACTAGCCTCTCTCTTATATAAGAGAGAGGCCTCTATATAAGCCCCTAAGAGTTAGGCCGAATAGTTTATAAATGCTTAACTTATTATATATAGATACTAGTAGCTTTTCTTTTTTTTTTAGATAGGCTCTATACGGAATAAGTTATCTATCTCTACTCCTCCTTTTTATCCCCCCTCTATACTAGTAATTAATAATACCTACTAGCTTTTCTACCTGCGTATAGTACCTCTTCCCTATTAGGTAGATCCTATACTCTATAAGAGTAAGAAGGAGCTACTATCTAAACGCACGGGGTAGGTTATTGAAGTACTATACTATCTATCCCTTAAAGTCCTCTCTAAAATTGTCTCTATAGTATACCCCTGTTTATATATAGACAATAGTCTCTACTACGTACGAGGTTTGTTGTACCTATGTAGGGCTATTGATATATCGAGGCGGTCTACAAGGAGACTTAGGTCTACCTCCCTCTGTAGTATTGCTGCTGAGATCTAGGTCTTCTGTACGAGTTCCTCGTATGTATCTATGCGTAGAGGGAGGGTTGTAGTGGCTAGAGGTTGTAGGTAGACGGCGCGTAGGTGGATGGGCGACGCGTAGGTGGATGGGCGACGCGTAGGTGGATGGGCGACGCGTAGGTGGATGGGCGACGCGTAGGTGGGTAGGCGGCGCGCAGGTGGATAGGTGGCACGTAGGTGGATAGGCGGCGCGCAGGTGGATAGGCGGCGCGCAGGTGGATAGGCGGGGGGGGAGGGGGGGGTTGGTAACCGTACGATCTGGAGGACTCTCCTCTGCGTGGCTACGCACGCGGTAGTGCTTAGTCCTTCTTCTTGTATAGGTTGGTTGTTCTAGGGGCGCACGAAGGCTTAGTAAAGAGCTAATACCTCCTCTACAGCGTAGGGTATGTGGTAGGTATTAAGTTCTGTTACTAGGCTTACTCTTGTACAATTAGTTGATCTAGGGGCGCACGAAGGCTTAGTAAAGAGCTAATACCTCCTCTATAGTGTAGGGTATATAGTAGGTATTAAGTTCTATTGCTAGGCTCACTCTTATATAATTAGTTAATCTAGGGGCGCACAAAGGCTTAGTAAAGAGCTAATACCTCCTCTATAGCGTAGGGTATATAGTAGGTATTAAGTTCTGTTGCTAGGCTCGCTCTTATATAATCAGTTAATCTAGGGGCGCACGAAGGCTTAGTAAAGAGCTAATACCTCCTCTATAGTATAGGGTATATAGTAGGTATTAAGTTCTATTACTAGGCTCGCTCTCGTACAATTAGTTAATCTAGGGGCGCATGCGAAGGCTTAGCTATAAGCCCTCTCTATAGCGTAGGGTATATAGTAGGCGTAAGCTTCTTTATATAGTAGCGGTTTTGTTGAACCTTACTAATCTATCTATTAAAGATAGGTCTCCTCTATAGCGTAGGGTATATAGTAAATAGTCTATTAATAGACTAATTAGTATTAGTTAACTTTACTCCTCTAGACGGAGAGCCGTACGTAGGCGTGTAGTAGATAGGTAAGGTAAAGATAGATCTATATTCCTTAACTAGCCTCTCTCTTATATAAGAGAGAGGCCTCTATATAAGCCCCTAAGAGTTAGGCCGAATAGTTTACAAATACTTAACTTATTACGTATAGATATTAAGTCTTTTATTTAGCTAATTTAGTTAAATTTAAAGACTTTTTAGTATATATATTAGTAGTAACTCTCTCTCCTTCTAAAAAGTATTATAACTTTCTTATACTAGTACTTAGATTATTTTCTAGTATTAATCTCTTATTTATCTTCTTAGGGCTTTAAATTATATCTCTTATAATTACTCTTTTTTCTTTTTTAAAAACCCTAGTAGGTCTTTCTTTATATCTTTTTATATCCTCTACTTTTCTATATTTTTTCTTTTTAATTCTATTAATAGTATTATAAAGTTTTTAAAATTTCTTTTTTAAGATAGTAGCTATCTTATTAGGAGAGTTATTAGCTTCTAATAGAAGCTAGACGTTAGGGTCGAGTTTTAAGAGATTTAGTACTAATTTAAAGAATTTAGTTAAAATTTTAAAAAATACTAATTTAGTAGCTATAGACTAATATTTTAGTAATCTATTACGTAAGCTAACTATTAATCTATTTTTTTTATTTTTTTCTTCTAATTCTAAAAAATTACTTAGATAAGTAACCTATACTATAAATTTCGTTATATAATCTTTACTAACTAAACTAGGCTTAGTTAAAAAATTAGACTTTTTTAAACGTAAATTATAAAGTTATACTACATTAAAAATAAAGTAAAAAAATAACCCTACTTTAACTCTAAATATAATAATATAGATTATATAATATTACTAATTTTTTATTAGAAAATAAAAATTTACTCTTTTCTCTATAAAATTAATATTTTATTTTTTTACTAGCAATAATAGTCGTTAAGATATATAACTTTAAAAAAGGTTTAAAAAAGAATTACTCTTTATTTTTTACACCCCTCTATATATAAATATACTTTATTCCCCTCTTTTAGCTAAAGTACTATTTTTCGTTTTTTATTAGCGTACTTAATACTACTTTCTTATACTCTAAGTATCTTATCTTATATTTCTTTATATACTTTCTTAAGTTTATCTATAGTTACTATTACTACTTATACCTTTAGTCTTAGTAGTATTCTTTTAAATAGGTTTAGATATCTTCTATAATTTATAAAGAATAGTATTCTTTCTATTAATTCTAAGAACTTATTATTATATATAAGTTATACTATTAGTAGTAATAATACCTAATTATCTTATTAAGTATTAATATAGATTCGTAGATATACTTTTATTATATAATTTATTATTTCTATTTATCTATCTATCTATAGATAATAAGCTATTAATAGCTTTATTTTCGTCCCTATTAATACTAATAGTATTACCTAAAAGTTAGATATAAAGAGCTTATCTCTATTACTAATAATTAACTTTAGTATACTATAGTATCTAATTAATCGATCTAGAAATATAAATACTAGCTATTATACTATATAGTTATTCCTAAATAGTATTATCTCTATATATTTAATAAATCTATATATAATAACTATTATTACGTTATAGACGATTCCTATAGCTAGGTCTTTTAATAGTAGTAATCCTATTATAAAGTCTATCGAGATATCTTCCTAGGGAAATTCTAGTAATTCTATTATCTATATCTCGCTATAAGATATATAAGTACTATATTTATTTTATTAATAGTCTATATATATCTTAATAAAGGTAGTTATCTTATCCTTTATATTATTAAACTTATAGTTTTACTTAATAAGTTATATAGTTCTTATAATTCTAAGGTATCTATATACTAGATTATTATAGTATTATCTTATAATTACTTCTTATAATTCTTTAGGTATATTATTTATAATTCTTATAAGATTATTAACTTTCTAATTTATATTAATTTCGTTTACTAGTCCTATAGATCTATCCTAGTTATACTTTAGTATAGTATCTTTAATAGTTTATTTTATTTCTATAATATTATATCTTTAGCTAAGGGCGTCTACTCTACTATTATCTTTTCCTAGTATATATATAATTTAGAATTTATATTATCCTAAGAGTTCTAACTATCTAGTTTATTATTAATTTAATACTTTAGTTATTATAAACGTAACTAAGTTCTTATAATTAGTAAATATTATAAGTTCTAAGTAACTTTCTACGTAAATTCTCTAATATTTTAGTATATTTACTATTATAAGTAATTCTTTATTATATATATTATATTATTCTTCTAGTCCTAAGAACTTTCTAGAGTAGTAGGCTATTAGGTACTATTTTCCTTCGCGTTCTTATAGTACTACTACGCTATATATAAGGTCTAATATATTAGTCTTAAATCTTAATACTTCTCTTCTATAGAATAGTACTAATATAGGTAGTATTATATAAACTATCTTAAGTTTATTAAATACCTCTTAATATTCTATTATCTATAATAAAGATATATCTTTCCTTATTAGATTTATAAGTAGTAAGGCCTTTTCTAAAAAGTTTCTTATAAAGTATCTATTAAAGTTAATAAATCCTAAGAATAACTATATATCTTTAATATTCCTTAGTTCTTTCTATACCTTAACTACTTTTATTTTTTCTTTACTTATTTTTACTCCTTTAGTACTAATTATATATCTAAGAAATTTAACTTCTATCTTATACTACTTATATTTTTTAAGTTTTAGCTTTAGGTTATACTAGTCTAAGCTTCTTAATACTATTTTAATATATTATTTATATACTTCTATAAACTCTAAGTATATTAGTATATTATCTAAATATACTATAATATATTCGTTTAGGTATTCCTATAGTATATTATTAATTAATACTTAGAATATAGCTAGTATATTAGTTAGCCTAAATAGTATAACTATATATTTATAATATCTATAGTATATTCTAAACGCTATTTTCTATTCTTTACCTTTCTTTATTCTAATTAGGTAGTAACTATCCCTTAGATCTAGCTTTATAAATATCTTTAAGTATACTAGTTAATCGCGTAGTTCTATAATATTTAGTAGTAGGTAGTAGTTCTTAATTATAATATTATTAAGCTTTCTAAAGTTAATATATACTTAAGGTAGTCTTTATTTCTTTAGTATAAATAATATTAGGTAGCCTACTAGTAATATTAATTCCTATATATAACCTCTTACTATATTCTTCTTAATACAGTCTCTAAGTACTTTTAGCTCTTTATTTAATAGTCTATAGATAAGTCTAGAAGTTAGTTCCTTTTCTTCCTATAATATAATTATATAGTCCTAGGGTTAATACTTTAGTAGAGAGTTTTCTTCTATCTCTTCTATAAAGAGATAACTAAACTCTATATACTATTATAGAATATTAGGAGTTATATATTTCTCTAATACTCTTACTTTATAATCTAATACCTAGTTAGTATCTATAGAGCTAACTATAGGTATACTATATATCCTATATAAAGTAGTTAATTTATAAATTATCTTCTTATCTACTATTATATCTTATTAATACGTAGGATTAGATCTATATACGTTTTTATAGTCCTTAAATAAGAGGTTCTAGTATTTCTAATTAACTCTAGGATTAAACTCTTATAACTATAGTAGTCCTAATATAATATCTTTACTAGCTAAGGCTAGAATATCTAGGTATACTTCTATAGTTCTTTCTTAGATAGTAAGTATTATAGTTATCTTATATATTACTACTAGTTCTCCTAGTATAGCTTTTCTATTCGCGATATAGATTAGATAGGAATACTTCTTCTTTATAGGCTTAAGTCTAGCTTATTATACTATATTAGGTAATATAAAGTTTATAAATAATCCTAAATCTAATAATACCTTTATCTATTATTCTCCTACTATAACTAAGAGTTTAATAAGTTTTTCTATATTAATAGTATTATATCCTTACTTATTAGGTACTTATCTAAAAAAGACTTATCTTACTTATATTCTCTTCTTATAAATCTATATAGTATTTTAGCTTCTTTATATTATTTATAAGCCTCCTATAGGTAGTACTACTATAGAATATATATATACTATTTATTAATTAGTATATTATTTATAGTTTTATCTATAGTTAATACTCTAGTAAAATATCCTACTTATCTTTTATCCTATAAGTATTATTTATAAGTTACTTTTCTATATTTATTCTAAAACTATTTATACTTAGATTTTCTTACTAGGAAATATCCTAAGCCTATTTTATCTAAGTAGTATATTAGATATTTATTATAGAAATACTATATCTATAATAATAGTAGGTAGTTTAGGTTTTTATAGTATAACTAGTACTATAGAATCCTTATAATTAGTATATTAGATATATTAAGTATTTCCTAAGCTTCTTAAGTAAATAAGTCTAGTTATAATCTATAGTAGATACTCTAGTCTATCTACTCTTTATCTTACTAATCTTTAATTAAGTAGTAGAAGATAGGCCGACGTAGCCGCATATACGACCCTAATTCCTCTAAGACTAACTATACGCGTATAAATCGATAATACTATAGATAAAACCCTAACCGAGATACTAGATAAGATATAACCTATAGTCCTATAAGTAATAGCTATATATAAGCTATATAGTAGAGATATAGAGATTAGGTTTATATTATAAATATACTAGGATACTATTGTAAAGGTAGTAGACCCCGAGGAGTATATATCTTAAGGAAAGTATACCTAGTAGAGGTACTAGGCGTACTATATACCTTCCTAGTAGATAATAGTAAAATAGTAAATAACTTAGAAGTAATATAAATAGTTGAAAAATAACTATAGAGAATAGGAGGTAATATAAAGATTAGGTTAATATAATAGCTACGCGACGAAGAAATAATAGCGAACTAACGCGGCGATATACTCCCTAAGATAAGAGGATTATTAATTATTAGAGTAACTATACTAGTAGAATAGTAATATATAATTAAATAAGGCATTATTATTAGAGTAGAATACTTTAAAGTAAGACTATATAATAATATACTAGATATTAAATAATACTTTAGATGCGGAATATAGGGCTATAAGTAAGGAGCCTATACTAAGAAGGCGAGGTATATACAATATGCTAGCGACTATAATATAAGGAAATATAAGACTAATAATATACGCTACTATAACTATAGAAAGAACTATAGAGTATAGTAGAAAAAGGACTACCTAGCTTATATAAAATATAAAACTAATCTTTAAACTCTATATATAGAACTCGCTAGATAGTCTATATACGTAAGATATAATAAATAACTCTAATAGTAATTCTACTTCTAAACCCTAATAAATAGTATACTAGGTAAATATACCTAATACCCTACTAAAATACTAGAGCCTTAATAGTACGTAGGTAGACCTAGAGAGATAGAATATATAGCGTAAGTAGTATAGGTAGACCCTATATAAATAATAATCTAAATAAACGTAGTATTATAATAATAAATAATAGAAAACCTAGACTAAATAGAAGATATACCTATAGATCTCTAATAAAAATAATTATAATACTATAATATAACTATAGTAATATAAATAAAGGGAAAGTAAGACCTTTCTTTAACGCTATAGAGCTAGTAAAATACTATATACTCGTAATATAGGAGCTAGCGTAGAACTAATACACTAAAACTACCTACTACCTACTAGGATATACTTTAGTATATAGGGGTAAAGAATATATAAAAGTCTACTTTATAATAAGTAAAGTACTTAACCTTAATATATAGAAACTAATAACTAGTACGCTAAAGATTTATATAATATTAATCTCTACTAAAGAAGGAAATATAGTAGTCTATAATATATATAATCTAGTAAATAAACTAATAAACTATAATACTATTAGTAAGCTCTTATAGAGCTAGATAAAGAACTTTAAGATAGAAAATAATTATAATAGGAGACTTTAACCTATACTACCTAGTATAGGGAGGTATAGAGGCGAGAACTAACCTAGTAGCGAACTAACTATAAGCTAATATAATAACGTAAGAACTATAACTATATACTCTAAGAGGTATCCTAACTTAGAAAAGAGGTAATAGATAGATAGTAATTAACCTTATATACCTATTAGAAGGCCTAGAATAAAGACTAGAGTACTACTAACTAGTCCTAGAATAGGCTCCTATAAAAGACTATATACTAATCTAGATTATAATCTCTATTAATATTAATATAATAGTATAATATATATAATATACTATAGACTAGCTCTATACAAGTAAATTTATAAAGGATATAGAATAGGATTAATAGGTAGAGAATACCTAGTACTTATAAGCCTCTAAATAACTATCTAAGATAAACTTAAAGTATACTATCTAAGAGTATAACTAAGTAAATATACTAGAAGGAAATAGTTACCTACTACTAGCGTCCTACTAGTAATACTAGGCGAGCTTACTATAATCTTACTAGAAACTATATAATAGATATAGAAGATTAACTAAATAACTTAAATAAGGCCCTAAGGAAGGAGATATAATAGGTAGACTAAGTAATATAGAGAACGTTTATAAATAACCTTAAAGAAGTAGTAAAGAAACTAAATAAATTAATATAGGAAATAATATAATAGAGTAGGACTATAATAGTAGACTAAAGCTACTACTATATATACCTACCTATAAGCTATACTATAATAAGATACTACTAAAGATAATAAAGAGAAAGCTATACTACTAGCTACTAAGTTCTTTTTACTATAAGGTAATATAGACCTTAGTAACGTATAGGAGGAACTATAGCGTAGTAATAGTAATATGTAAGTAGACTAATAGGGTAAAGATAGACCTAATATAATTAATATCCTATATAAAGTATACCTATAGAATATTAAAGAAGTAATAAAAAACTACCTAATAGAAAGGCCTAGGACCTAATAAAATACTAAATAAGATTCTTAAGACTCTAATAAATATAATAAGTAGTAGGCTAGCTATAGTAATTAGTCTATACTTTAATAGATAACTAATACTAGATACGCTAAAAGAAACTACTATAATAGCCCTATATAAACTAGAGAAAGAAGACTACTTACTAGTAGCGCCTATAGACCTATTACTCTAGAAAATATACTAGTTAAACTAGTAGAAATAATTATAGTAAGACGCCTTATAGATATAGTAGAAAAATATAACTTACTACTATAGAACTAAATAGGTAGAAGGAGAAATAGATCTATAATTACTATAGTTCGCCTACTTACTAATGTCGTCTAGATAGTATAGAGAGCTAAGAAGTACTACGTAGTAACTATACTTAGCCTAGACCTAGTAGGAGCTTTTAATAATATAGTATATAAATCCTTCTATATATCCTATAGAAGAAGGGATACTAAAATAGATAATATAGTTTATCTAGGACTTCCTAAGTAAATAAACTATAAAAATAATCTTTACTAGGTATATAAGTAAAGCTCTAGGTAAATACTAGTATCCTATAAGGTTACTACTATTACTAATACTATTCCTATTCTTTATTATAGAGCTCTTAAAGAATTCTAGTAACTAGATAGTAATATAATTAGATTTAGCTTTATAGACGATATAATACTAGTATATAGGGTAAATCTATAGCTAATAACTATAGGAGATTAATAGTAGTATATAATAAATATATAGCGTAAGTAAAGAGATATAGAGCTAAATTCGCACTAGATAAATACTAACTAATATACTTTACTAAAAAGAGGAGATATATAGAGGACTAGCGAGTATAGTGCGTATTAATAGCGAGGAAGTAGAGGTATACTAGAAATTAATTAGGATCCTAGGTATATAGGTAGACCTAAAACTATAATAGAAAGAATAGATAAAGATATTAGCTAAATAAGAAGAGAACCTCTATAATACTCTATTATATATTACTATATCTATATAGGGCTTTAATATAATAATTATAACTCCTCTATACTATAGTAATATAACTATTATAATATATAGTACCTAGGTATAGACCCTATAACCTAATAGAAAGCTAATAGTAAAAAGTAATATAAAACTACTTATAAGAGTATAAAAGAAATACCTATAGAGGATAATAGGAGTATATAAGGTATAATATAAGGGGCTATAGAATATAAAGTAGAAATACTACTACTAGATATCTATATTAAAGAATAAGTAATTTAGTATACTACTTATATAGAAGGACTATAAGCTAACTAAGCTATAATAAAAATAAATTAGACTATATAGAACTTAATAGTAAAATATAACTAAAGTATATATAGACTACTAACTTAAGTAGAAACTATAAGATAGAGAGTAAAGAGTAAACTAGATAAACTAAAAGAATAGATTTAGAACTATAGAATAACTTACCTAATAGAGAGAAAATAAAAAGAAAAATATAGCTTAATCTAGAATAGTCTAAATAATAGGAAAGACTAAAATAAAATAGAGGAGAGATAATATAGAATAAAATATAGGAGAAATTACTATATAAGCTATATAATAGCTTAATAAAAGTATAAGTAATAGCTTTCTTCTACTATAAATAGAAGTACTAGGACTTAATAAGTAGCTTACTAAAAGATATATACTAGGTATTAAAAGGACTATCTATATAGATAGTATAAATAAATAGTAAAATATATAGTCTTCTACTACTAGCTATATAACTATAGAATACTACTACTCTACTATAAAGTAAAAGGCTATAGATAGTACTAGTAACCTAAAATAATAAGAGTAATAGTAAAATAGTTTATCTAATAAGGTATACTATACTAGTTCTTAGTAGTAAGAAAACTAGAAAATAAAGATATAGAAGTATACTAATAGTAGATAGACTATCTATATAGAAAGGATAGATAGTATAAAGTCCTCTTCTTTCTACTTTCTTTACCTTCTTAATTTCTCCTAAATAGAAATAAGTATAATAGAATAGATAGTTAAATAGAATAGTTAATATTACTACTATACCTATATACTATAAAAGAACTAAAAGTAGGTATTAGTATATAAGGTATATAATAGGTTTTCTTTTAGTTAAGTTTTCTTCCTTAGGTAAATATCTATATAGCTTATACTAAGACTAGTACTAAATAGTAAATAGAATTAATAATAATAATAATAGTTTATAGTAAATTATCTATTAGTAGCTTTACTATTTTTTTTAGTAGCTAAGAAGAGTAGTATCTCTAAGTAGTCTATCTTTCTATAACTAAGCTTTCTATATAAGTAGTAGGTTAGAGACTAATCTTTAGACTTATTAGGTTTTATCTTAGATATAATTTAATTAGAAGGGAATTTACCTTTAAAGGTACTACTTAATTATAAAGATAGCTACTTATTACTACTAGGTAGAGTAGTAGAGATATAAGTAGTATTACTAAAGCCTAGAGTTCTATATCCTAAGTAGTAGTTCTTAAAATAGTACTCTATATTAATCTAACTAGAGGTAGTATCTAAGTTAGTATTATTAACCCTATTCTAAATAAGGCTAATTATCTAGTAGAATTAAATAGTTATTTAGTAAATACTAGGAGTAGTATCTACTATAGACTAAAGCTAATTAGGAAGCTTTTCTTAAAGATATAATTATATACTTAAGCTCTCTAACCTAGTTCCTATATAAGCTTATTAAATTTAAATAGGAAGGAAGCCTATATAATTTAAGCTATTAAGTATTCTAGGTTTTATAAGCTAAAATATAGTATAGTAAGAGTATAAAAGTATAATTTAGTATTATCTATATAATCCTAGTTTCTAAAATAGTTATATAGAGTATAAAAGTATATAAATTCTTTATTATAGAGATAAATAACTCTATTAAGTATAGTTAAGTAGTTATAAGTAGTATTAAAGTAAGTATATATAATTATATTAGCTTAGGCTTAAGTACTCTTATACTTTTTTCTATTAGCTATAAAGTAATTAGTTATACTCTAGATAAAAGATTAGATATCTCTATACTTACTAGATCTTAAAAATTATAAGAGTTTAACTACCTAATCTTCTTTATTTTTATATTAAAAAAGATTAGAGTATACCTTCTATATATTAGTTATAAATATAGTAAGATTAATTTCTTTACTATTAAAAATATAATACCTAAGAGTAGGTTAAGAGGTCCTAAATTTATCTAAGTTTAAGTAGTTTAGGCTTTAGAGAAGTATAGTATAATTATATTATTCTATTTCTTTAGCTAAGAGTATAGATAAATTAAACTTTATTAGGATAGTATAACTAATAGGCCTATTAGCTTAGCTATTAGTAGCCTTTATATCTTCTATAATAATTAATCTAGTTTAAAGTATATAGAATTTATTTATTATATCTATTAATTACTTATAATAGTCTATAGCCTAAGTACTAATATTATAGTATTATTAAACTAATTTATTATAGGCTAAGTTATTTATATATATCTAGTCTAAGAGAGTTTTATTATTAGCTAAGAGGGCTTTATTTTCTTATTTACCTATTATAAAGTTCTATAGCCTATTAAATCTTATTATCTAAAGCTTATAATTCTTAGTTTACTTTAGTTAACTTAAGTTAAGTACCTTAGCTTTAACTATAAATAGTATCTACTAAGTATATAAGATATAAAATAAGTTAGCTAGTTAGAAATAACTAAAGTCCTTATAGTTACTTAGTTAATTATCTATAATAGCTAATAGGTTATAGAATAGTAAGATCTTAAACTTAGGATCTAAACTTACTAGGAATAGGAATATCTAATAGAGGTATCTTTAATTATTAAAGATAGTATCTTAAGGCTATCCTAGTCTACTTTATTAAGGCTTAAATTACTTATAATTAGGTCTTAACTAAGGTAAGTAATACTACTTTTTCTAAATTAGAATAAAGGTTAATAAGACTTTATTAATATCTTTACTTAAAAGAAAGGTTAACTTAATTAAACTTTTTAGCCTAATTATATCTTTAGTATTCTAAATTCTAGATATAGTAATAGGTAATCTAATATATTAAATTAGGTTTAATAAGTAAGATATTTAGAAAAGTACCTAGAGTAGTAGGTAGCTTTATAGCTAGTATATTAAGAGGCTTAGGAAAGCTAATCTATTATAGAAATACTATATTATAGAAAAGAAACTTTTTTAGAGTAAGACTACTAATAGATTTAGAGCTCTTAGAATCTATAGTTATTTAATCTTAAGATTTCTTAACTAAAGAAGCTAACTTTAAGTAGGTATTATAAGTTCTCCTAGTATCTAAAGTATAGCTATAGCCTTTCTTATTTAGAATAGAGGATACTATTTAGTATAGATCTTCGTTATATAAGTACTAAATAGTATATATATAAAGAAGATAGGATCTAAGTAGAGTTAAATTTTTAAAGAGTTAAGTTAATAGAATAGTAGAAAGAATAAAAATTCCTAATTTATAGTATTATTTACTAGTAGGAATATACTAAGGCGCGTATAGTAGGTAAAAGTTTTCTATTATTTACTTATATTATTTTCTAGTAGAAAAACTACTGAAATATATATAGTAAGTAAAAGTTAGATTAAGTAGTACCTACTACTTAGACTAATACTTAGTAAAGTAAATTAAGTACTAATAATTTATATAATACTAAGTTAAGATAAAGAGGAGTACTACTACTTAGGATTTATCCTAGTAAAGTAAATTAATACTATAATTCGCGTAAATAGGTAAAGAAAACTATTCCTACTACCTATTTAATATACTATATATATTCTTTAGTAGCTTAATTTATTTAGTAAAGTACCTACTCTAGAAATTATACTAAAAAAAAAAGTAGTACTACTACTTAAGAGTCCTCTTAGTAAAGTAAATTAATACTATAATCTATATAAATAGGTAAGATATACCTTCTCTACTACCTATATAATATAACTAGATTATATTCTTTAGTAGCTTAATTTCTTTAATTAAATACCTACTCTAGAAATTATACTATTCTTACTTAGAACTACCTAATAGTAAATATAAGAGGCTATCTCTATAGTATATAGTAAGATAGGATCTAATTCTTAGCCTAACTAACTTATAATTAAATAGCTAGTACTTAATTAAGAGATAGTAAATATAAAGTAATCTAGTAATATCCTAGTATAGGTAAGAGATTACCTATAGTAACCTAGGTAGTAAAGAAGTCTAAGAAAAGTAAAAAATTACTATAATCTACTATTATATAAAGTAGACTTTATATAAGATTACTTTAAGAGATATAATAACTTATTAATTAAAAAAGATATAAATAGTAGATAGAAAGCTAACTAAAGTAAGAAGTTAAGCTTCTCTATATATATATTCTTTAGTATCTTATACTAGGCCCCTTTAGGACTAGTTTCTATACTAGGCTAAAAGGGGAAAGAAGAGTAAAAGAAAGAAAGTAAAAGAAAAGAAAAAAGAGGAAATTAAAAGATAGTTAAGTATTATCTTCTTCTACTCTTTTATATTATTCTTATATAGAGTTACTTCTAAGACCTTTATAGTAACTCTTTTCTCTACCTTATAAAGTTTTATTTAGTACTTTACTTTAGATTCTTATTATTATAGAAGCTTTTTCTTCTCTTAGAAGTACTTCTCTTTACTTTTCTAGTATCTTATATACTCCTCTTTAACTTACTTTTATACTTAAAGCTTATAAGCTTCTACTACTTTAGTAAGATTCTAAAGTATAGCTTTACTATTATTCTAAGATAGTAGTAGTAGTAGTAAAGCTTTACTTTACTACTTATAATCTCTCTTATTATTTAGAGCTTCTTATAGCTACTTATTTTTATACTAGAGAAGCTAGTTCTTTATTAATATAGTATAAACTATATAGGTAAGCTTCTTAGTATAAGAGTTAAGAGTCTTAACTACTACTTACTTTAAGAGCTACTTTATTTCTATCTAATTTATTACTAAGATAGCTAAAGTTTTCCTACTACTAGAGCTAAAGTATAAGCTATCTTTATAGTAGAAGTATAAGAGTACTACCTCTAGTTTAAATAGTATAAGCCTAGTAGCTTTAAAAGCTTTTCTAATATTTTTTTTAGTAAAAGAGAACTTCTAAGTAGTATTAAAGAGTCTATAGAAGTTATACTTTATAATAAATAAGATATCTTAGATCTTCTCTATATAATTAGTAAGCTACTTTAAGTATACTACTACTAGAGAAGAGAATATTACTATATTAAGTAGCTATAAACTATAGGTTATATAAAGTAGAAAAACTATAAGTAGTATCTTATTAGTATTATAGAAGTTAATAAACTTTATTAAAATATAAAAGCTATAGCTATCTAGGATAAGTAACTAGTAAACTTATTAAGCTTTCTTTTTTATCTTATAATTAAAGACTTATTAGAGCTATATAAGTCTAATCTTATTACTTATTTAACTATTTAGTAATAAGGTAAAGAATTCTTTATACTTTTCTAGATTAAAATCCTATAACTAGGTATTCTAAATACTCCTAGAAGCTATCTTATAGATTAGTAAGAGACTTAAGATAGTCCTATTAGTATAAATAGCTACTATAATAGTAACCTACTTATAATTTCTACTTTACAGGAATCTTTAAAGTTTCTTAGAGTTATACTATTCTTCTATAAAGATCCTCTTCTATTTAGAGAGTATTCTAATTATAAAGCCCTTTTTATCTATATTATAGATCTACTATATATCTATACTATATTATTTAATTTTTTTTTATATAAGCTTAAAGTATAGATAGTACCTAAAGGGAGAATTAGCCTTAAAGTACTTACTATTAATACTACTAGTCTAGTAGGTAAGAAGCTTATTATTATAGTACTTAAGAAACTAATTAACTTAGGCCTTTCTAATAGGCTTTTAGGTAACTTCCTACGCGAAATTTCGTACTATTACTCTTATAAGTAGTAGTCCTTAGCTATAAAGATATCTAATATACTTTATAAGCTCTTTTTCTTATATTATACTAAGATTTCTAGAATTTTCAGCCTAGGTTGTACGGCTGCCCTAAACCCTGTAGTGTTGTTTACTTAGCTTTAAGCGCTCAACACTAAACTTTTTCGCTGTTGTAGTATAATTAATCTTATCTACGAGCTTCAGCGCATCTAACGTAGCTAAAATTTTATCCTCATCGTCTATATTAGTGGAGTTGTAGGCGTGGGAAAAAATGGCTATTTTGGTGTTCACTGTGCGCCGGGTGAGACCGTGCGCCGGCTGATAAGATATGTCAATGAGGCTGGCCTAAGGACGCCTCGCGTAGGTAGTATTGGCGGGAAAGCTGCGCGTTTTGTTGCCAAATAGAAGTGTACCTAGGTACCCAACGCCCTACGACAGATCATTCAGTAGGACATGTTAGAAATCAATCGACTCTCCCTACTCGTAAGACAGTTATGAGTGTTTTAATGCTTGTACATAATTGCGTTCCGAGTTCCAGGAAGCTAATTCGGGTGAGGCTGAGGTGACGTTAGGTGAGAGTATGTGGAGCAGCAGTGAGTGCCAGGGGTCCTACAAACACGACGGTCTCGCCGTGTTTGGACCCACGTCAAGCGACTCATTCAGCTCGCCCAAATGCTCACCCACGAAAACCACTTGCTTTTCAGCTGATAGTGGCCCATATAACACTCTAAACACTCTACCCGTATCTTGTACAATCCCAGAGTTCCTTTACCTGCATCTTCTGTTCTTTGCTGGTTTTCTCTCTTCCATTATCACAGTCAGCTAAGCGTAGCCCCGCTACCCCACCATGGCGGACGCGATTCAAGACGAGATCGCGCAGCTTGAGAAGAAGCTCATGGATGTGCAGTCACAGCTTAAAGATGCAAAGTTGAGGTTGGAGAGGGCACAGCTTGCATCAGACAATGCCAATGGCGAGACTGGCGCCAACTTGTCCCACGAGGAGAAGATGGATCTGATCAAGGTCAACTTGCAGGAAGTGCTGAACCCAGAGATTATGGATGAGGCGCTGAAGAAGAGCGGCCATCTGAAGATATACTGGGGTACTGCTACCACCGGACGACCGCATTGTGGATACGTAAGTCAACTGAGCGTATGGCCAGTGGCCATGTGTCTTTTGAAACCCAATTCACTAACTTGTTGATATAGTTCGTGCCTATCCTCAAAATTGCACAATTCCTCTCTGCAGGCTGCCATGTCAAAGTTCTCCTCGCAGACATTCACGGCTTCCTCGACAACCTCAAGGCTCCCATTGAGCTTGTTAAGTACAGAGCAGAATACTACCGTTACACCATCACCTCGCTGCTCAAGGCCGTCAAGGTCCCAATAGACAAGCTCGAGTTCGTCCTGGGTTCGAGCTATGAGTTGTCAGCCGAGTACATGATGGATGTCCTAAGACTGGCTTCCATCACAAGTGAGCGTGACGCAAAGAAGGCTGGTGCCGAGGTCGTCAAGCAGACAGAAAACGCGCCACTGAGTGGCCTCCTCTACCCTCTTATGCAGGCCCTCGATGAGCAGTACCTCGATGTCGACGTGCAATTCGGCGGGGTCGATCAACGCAAGATCTTCGCCCTGGCCAAAGACGCCCTCCCCAAATTAGGCTACAAAGAGCGTGCCCACCTAATGAACCCTATGGTCCCAGGTCTTCAAGGCGGGAAGATGAGCTCCTCAGACCCCGACTCTAAGATTGACGTCCTCGATAATCCCGACGCCGTGAAGCGGAAACTCAAAAAAGCCCATGCCGTCCCCAAGATCGTCGAGGAGAATGGTATCCTCTCCTTCGTCGAGTACGTGCTCCTCCCTGCCAGCCGCCTCCGCTATGGCGAGCCCAAGTTCGTTATTGAGCGTCGCGGCGCTGAGCCCCTCATTTACAGCAACATTGCACAAATGAAAGAAGATTATACAAAAGATGTTCTCTCACCCCAAGATCTCAAGCCTGCAGTTACCGCCGCGCTCAACACGCTGCTTGAGCCCGTGCAAACAGAGTTTCAGGCCACGCCCGCGTGGCAGGAGATTGAGCAGAAGGCGTACCCACCACCGCCCGCAGAAAAGAAAAAGGAAAAGAAGAAAAAGGACAAGGGTACTTTCCATCCTGGTGCTAAAAAGGTGGAGGCGAAGCCTAATGGGCATATTGAGGGCAAGGACAAGACGAGTGTGGATGTTGGGACAGAGAGTGGCGAGAAGGTGATTGAGAACCTGTCATTAGAGGAGAAAAATTAAGCCATCATCTTTATGTTGGCAAGAAATGATGTGTAAGGTTTGGAATGGCGCAGGCGTATACCACCGTCGGATGATTCATAGACAGATACAAAGCCAACGATGGAGACGAATTATGCGAAAATGTTCTTTATTTACTCTATGGTGTCATCCCCAAATCCATCCAGTCGCTCCCACGAAAGTATGACTAGCACCTATCATTACAGAGTTATCCCAATAAAGGACGGCTCGCCTGGCAAAACAATTACTCGTCGTCGTAGTTGATCCTTACCTTCTCCGCATAGTCTCGAATGTTGGAATGAATTGTCTCCTCAATCAACTCGCCTCTCCCACCCGCCACCTGTAGAATCAAATCGTTCAAGGACGAGCGACCCAATATATCAACATGATCAGCTATATAAATTTGTCAGCATATCAAAAGTCTTCAACACGTGCTATGAAACAATAAAGAAAAGCAGTAGTAAAAGAGGAGGGAGTGATTCAAAACATACCAGTGTTCGGGCCACCCCTCGGGTTGAAGCGATCAGGTTCATGCTTCATCTCATACGTCATGACTTTCACGCCAGCGGGGTTATACCTCTTCGTCTTCCACCCCTTGACGCACATATACCACTGCTCAATAAATTCACAGTACCATCCCTTCCCCCATGACTACACCGTGATCAACAGGACCCTCCGCCGTATCCGAAGGACTAATATACCCCGTATCAAGCGTGACGTTTAGACTAGACAAAGGCTCGTCGTCGCTGCGGTAGTAGTATGCCCGCTCCGTATCCTTGCCGATGCCGTAGAAGCAGTAAATTTTCAGTGATGGCGCGAGTGGAAGCCGGGTTTCGAGGGGATTGACCCACTTCGCAGGAATCCGTTGATTATTTTCGACTTCCTTTTTCGAGTGCGCGATGCCGTGAGAGTAGGAGGAAAGGACCATGACTTTGTACCACGCGTCGCTATTTCTGAACAGAAAAGGGAGGGCATCTGAGACGGTGAGGTTCGGTGATATGAGGGTGGAGTTGTTCTTGCGGAACCGAATGAAATTGCCGTAGGATATATTTTGGCCTGGTTGGTCGTCAGGAGCCCAGGTTGAATCGCCCAGACGGCGTTGCCACCCATGGGTAGCATAGATGAGAGGCCAGGCATGGCACGGAAGATTTCGGCACGCTCATAGCGAGAGAGGAATTTCTCGAGACCATAGACGGCAAAGGCGTTAAGCTGTGCCGTGTCTTTCATTTCGCCAGATAGCACGGCGGGTATGGCTTTGGGGGTGCCAAGCATGCAGCCACTGATATTGATCCAGGATTCTATGTATGCTTCCACCCAGCCTGGCCCCCATTGCCATATCCTTCAGCTTCTACCCAGCGAAGGAAGTAGTAGAGGACTTGTGAACCCATTGAGTGAGAGAGAAGGACGACTTTATTGTTAGATAGACGGACCGCAACCTCGATGTGCGACTTCAAACGCGTAAAGTACTGGTCTCGAATTTCGTAATTCATGTAGCTCATGCGCCAGTCGTAGGCTGCAGTGAAGGCATTCCCAGGATCATATCCAATAGTGGCTAGATTTTCAAGAATTTTGTTCCATATCCAGTAACCAGATATAAAAAAGTCTGTGGCGTCAAAGCCCTGTGCTGCTCTCAGTTTTATACCGAGTGGATCCAGACCGGTATCCTTATCCAGCATGATGTGCCGTTTCCAACTGGGCTTGTCTAGCACAAGGGCGCGCATCATACTCCAAGAGCCCCACAACCGCTTACGGAAGTATGGCCTTGAGCCTGGCTCGGTGCCCAGGATTCAAGGCCTGTAGAGATGACGCCGGGAATCATAATGACGGGGTGTTTGGCTTTGATGCCTTGACTTTGGGCGTGAAGGCCTACAGCAAAGGAGTCGTAGTTTACCGCATCACGTTCTTGCTTCTACTGAGTTGGGGAAATCAGCACTCGGCTCCATAGCCCCTCGGCTTCTCGCGGATCTGGCGTACCTGCAACTGCTGTGCACTTGTCACAAATCCAGCTGGTAAGGCGTCAAGAATACTATCCAGGTTTACATTTTCCAGGCTCTTTAAATCAATCATCTCATTATTGCTCGCAAAGAAGCCGGCCATAACCAGACCAAAAATGCCTCCCAAAATGAAAATCCATGCATTCTTTTTCTTGCTCTTGCCCTTTGACTTCAAGGTATGAAGTTGTTCGGCCGTGATGACCTCATCTTGCGAGACGCTATTATTGGTGCCGCCAAAGCGGCGGCGCAGAAAGGACATATGTGCGGTTGAGGTTCAGAAGAGCAGACGCGTTAGTTGGAAAGGTACCTATGTATCATGCCAGTCAAGTAAGTACCTAGGTAGGTGATGCTAGGTAATTGTTTCCTACACTTTTTCCGGACATGTGACGGCGGCATCACACGGGCACCAGTCGATCGATCAGTCGCTTTGGTTGGTGGCGTTTAGCTAGCTCGCCTGAACCAGCTAAACCAATTCAAGTCACGTGACTCACATCACTCATCATTCCGACTTCTCGGAACCTAGGCGTAGTTACTCGAGATATCAGATATGGCTGAACAAAATGCTTCAGCATTGCCAACAGACCTCGAGATACAATACGTCCAGTACGAATCTACAAAGGAAGAGCTATATCTACCCTCTATCCGCCAATTGATCTCAAAGGATCTTTCCGAACCCTACAGCATCTATGTATACAGGTACTTCCTGTATCAATGGGGTGATCTGTGCTACATGGTACTTGTCCTCTTACTCCATAATTCACCTTTCCATTCCGCTGACTACCATCATACAAGGCTCTCGACCACTCGCACTCGCTCATTGGTGTCATCATCTGCAAACTCGAACCCCATCGCTCCGGTACCTTCCGTGGCTACATCGCCATGCTCGCCGTACAAGAAACGCATCGAGGGCGAGGCATAGCCTCCAAACTAGTCCAGATGGCCATTGAAGCCATGGCTGCCCGTGACGCAGATGAAATTGTCCTTGAGACCGAGGTCTCAAATACGGCCAGCCTGAAGCTATACCAGAGGCTAGGCTTTTTGAGATCAAAGAGGTTACATCGCTATTATTTGAATGGTAATGCCGCATTCCGATTGATTCTATATCTCACCGCGGGGGCTGCGCTCAAGAGGCCACAGCATGCTTATAGCAAGGAGGATGGGGTGGTGCTAGATGGCATGGAGCAGGCTAGTATGCTGTCTTGAAAGACTTTTTTTATTTACGCTTGTCAAGATTCACCATGGAGATGAGAATCAGATAGTCGGTGGTACGAATATCGATCCAAACCCCGCTCAAAAATGGCTTGATTGTCCGGTTTAAAATAAGAAATTATGGCACCAAACAAATGTGGGCTAACGGAAGACATAGGATACAGAAAGGTTCTTGGGCCAGATAGAAGGCCGTGGTGTGATGGAACTACGTGCAATATTGGAAACTATGCACGCAAGTGATCTGAACCGAACATGCTAGTTCCTATCGTAGGAAGTAACATAGAAACCCCTCCATCGACACCAGTCTCCGAGTAATCAGGCACATTCTAGCCCCACCAACGACTGATATCGAGGCCACGATTAGCCAAATGTGTACGCGTGCAAATTTTCCCATGAGGTAGTCCGTTTGCAGTCATCTGAGTTGGCCAGATGGAGTATTCATGAGTATACATATTTCATTTGGCGCCCAACATCCAAAAGTTCTTGTCGGTCCATACAGAACCTCCTCTGAAGGATTCAAGCAGAGGCATGAACACGACCATGCAGACGCCATCAATCTCCTGTAGCAAGGCGCAGGGCCGGGGGTACCATGGGCAAAGGCACATGGTACAGGCTCTGAGCTGTGGTGTTGAGCTTGGTGGCTTGCGACCATAGAACAGGTACTGGAGAATGCAGACATTGGCCATGGGAGGCATTTCCTTCCAGATCTGTATGCTGCACCTCTGAATGTATCCCCTCAGCTCATTTAGGAGCACATTCGCTAGATCTGACGGAATTTGATCACCTTTGATGAGATCCTTGGTGCTGAAGCTCTTCGCATTGGCATCTCCGATCCAAAGTGCGATGGGGTGGTTTCCAACCAACATAGTTGTCTCGATTGTGCGGTTAGTACCCTCCGTCAAGGTTTTGGCCGGGCGAGCAGCGTAGTTTTCGTCGCTTGTGCCCCCAGTGCTCTCTACCAATCGGCGAGTACGATCCACTAGCCCAACAAAAAGATTAGGGGTAGGTGAGCTGTCGTTTATTGACACTTCAGTGAGGTTTGCCTTCGCGAAAGTCTGGTCATTGTGGCGCCGGCCCAACCGAGGTGGACCCAATGGTATATCATTGGAGCCTGTTTTATTTCTAGGTTGAAGTACTGCAGGTCGAGGCTCGTAGAGGTCCTGATCAGGATCGTAACCACGCTTCCAGGGCGCAGTGGAGAGCAGACGTGCTCGATCTGGATTCATTTCCATAGTAGCTTCAATTTCTGGATGGGATCTGCGAACTGAGGCAATTGCTAGATATGTGGTGCACAGGTTAGATGTTGATTGAGAAGAGGGGTTTTTGTTGTAATAAAAGTACTTGCGGTGCGTAGTCTTGGCAGAGCAATCACAGCGAAGAAGGCAAGAGCAAACGTTTACGGTAAACAAACAGTTGCTGGGCGTAAAATATTGCAACTTTTCCTAGGCTCTTGCAGGTACGATCAGCCAAAAGCGAGTTGGCAGAGCGTCACCTTACCTCCAGCCCAGCGACGTTGGGAACTTTTCAGCTTGAATGCTGTTTCTTCAGCCGTGTGAAAAGTAGTGTGGTCTCTTAGATGTTTGAACCCCTCCTCTTAGTATCCGTAGACTTTAACATCGGTAAGATCTAAACATGATAATCGTCGACCCTTATAATCGCCTGATCACTCCAATTACTTACGGGCCTGTTTGTACACTTGTATTTATCCACTGCTGAGGATTGGTATCGCGATGGCGCACTCTCCTCAGCCAGTTGGTAAGGCTATTAACCATCAGCTCAGCTAGGAACGAGTAGGCGCGGATCAGATCGGTGAGAAGACTCTGAGGTGGTAAGAATGATATCGAAATAGTTTAAGTATGCCTTTTTGAGTTGTTTATGGTGGCCAGCGATGGAAATACCAAGACGGACTCCAGATATGACTGAGGCACTGTAATTTGATGGGTTACGGACATGGGGCACGGTTTATCACGAACATTCCTCCAATCCTAGAAATCAATAATAGTGCGAGTGGTTTTCCCTTTTGTAATTTGATTCGAGGTATCACGATCACAAGCCGAAGCGCAAGCAGCATGTCACAGAGCGCTGAAGATCTCTAGAAAATATTCCAAATTTGGGAATTTGCCATTTTCTCATTTTCCCTGCTGCTTAAGAGCGCCACTAAAATCAGCACAAGGTGGCATACGTTCACTTGAGTGGTAAAGTGCGTCCATAATAAAGGAAATCGAAAGCTTCACAGAAATGATCGAGAAAAAGTACACGATTGCAGTTGAAATGGATGCAGATGTAACCAACCGATTTTCTTAGTCGCTCTAAAGTACTAGATGGTCAAGATCAAGTACTCTGGAGGTTGTTAGAGGTAGGCCGAACACAACGAGACCGAGATTGGTAGACGACACCGAATGTCTCGGCGTGGAAGCAAAATCATAGTACCTACGACCTTTCTACAAGCAAAATAGCGTAAATAATCATCATCTACTGGTGCTTTGTTTATGTAGTTCTATTACCCCACCCTCCCTGCAATGGGTACATTCGCCAAAAACGATGTTTAGAGCAAGTATAAAACAGGAGAACTATAATTTGGAAGAGTGGGTCTTTTTATTCCCACAGCGTGAACAACTGAACGAAAATTGATGAAATCTTAGTAGAGAGAGCAAAGAGATGGACGTGAAGAATGATATTATGCTAACCCCCCCCCCCCCCCCCCCCCCCCCCCCCCCCCCGAGAGATACAAGCCGTAGCAAACAGCAGCAACCTGCAAACTAGAACTAGGCGAACAAGGGTGGACACGAAAATTCCGCCCACAAAATGAGCTTCCCTGTATCACCATAAAATTCTGCGGAACAAAATTTTAAACTCTCTGCCTGCCAAATGTTGTATATGCATGGTGTGGCACAGCTTCCGTGCTCTCAACGTGGTTGTGACGGGAGGGCTGCAAAGTGGTGACTGGTCGTTTGTGGGATGGCAGCAATACTGGGTTCGACAAAAAGAACATAGGGTTATGCAGATCAAAGGAAGCAGCACTATGTATAGAAAGTCCAGGAGCAAGAGATTTGGAGATATAGGAAAGCGGGTGAAGGAGAAGTGTGCTAAGTTCATTCACAAGCCCGCCATTTACTCTATCAATATTTCAACAACGCCGAAGATCAAGTCCATTCCTGAGGTATCTTAGCTGTCATGCAAAGTCATTACACTAAACCATATCCATAAATAATAAAAAAACGCCTATGTTGCCGCCTGTATAACCTTGAAACCATCTGCAACCATCTTCTGGATCTCTTCATCCTTGTGTTGAAGCAGACCGAGAGTGTAGGCGACATCATCCCATTGCCTTTCATTTTCTGCTCTTGGTAATCTAGCAGCGAGTTTATTGGAGAGCTGCTTGGCGTGTTTGTCCTGCGAGTGGTTAGTGTCTCATCTCTCATATTGGCCGTTATACAACGTACTTTCTCGATAAACCCAGCCAAAAATTTAACAATCCTCTTGAAAGCGTCCACATCAAGTGCAGAGTCCGCACTAAGTACACTGAACATGTCAACAAACTGATTGTACACTGCGTTGTCCTTCGTAGCAAGCTCGGTAAAGAACATTCGGGCCATATCGGCGATTTTCTTATCACTGTCTTCAAGACATTTAGCCATCTCGCCCAGTTGGCCCTTGACCTTGACTTGTCCGGCCAATATCAAGAACGTCAGGGTCATCAGACATGTTCGCTTGACACTTGGGTCACCGTCATTCAGACGGCGATAGAGGAAGTCTGTGTTCTCGTCGATGAGATGATTGAAACAAACAGCCATATCGCCAAGGGCAACGACAAGGTTGCTTCGCACAACAGCGTCTTGACTTCGCTCCAGGATAGTAAGTAGGAGACCTAGGTTGGTCTCGCAATACTCCGAACTTACACACATGAGCTTCGCTAAGCACAATGCTGCCTGTGCTTGAAGTGTCGGGTGGTTGTACGAGGTGTTGTTAGCGCAAATATCTGCCACAAGAGGACCAAAGTTGGCGAGTAGCGACTGTGGCCCAAACAAAAGTTCGCGCTCACGGACATGCGCGATGGCCTCGGTAAAATCGTCTTCCGTAGTACCAGCCATGAGATCTAGTTCGTCTTGTGCTTCCTCAGGCGCTGGTGTTGGGTCTTTTGTAGCACCTCGTTTGCGACCTTTCTTTAGAGGCGTGGGATCCGGACCTGGAGTTATTGATTTTCTAGGTGTTGGGGTTAATTTTTTGTCCTTCTCGGCTTTTCGTCGTTTGAATTCAAGCTCACAGAGCTCGAGATGAACAATCTGCTTGATGGCGATATGCCCCACAGTAAAAAGTAGCTGTGATAGCGCCAATGCCGAGTTTTGCTTCTTTGGCTGAGCTTCCTCCACGGTGAGCTCTTCCGGCTCCACCTCAGCTGTTGATGTGAGCATTTCACTTGGTTCTTCGGCATTTGAACTAGTTGTTAGTCGTGATCGCGCTTGCGCGGCAAACACTCGCTTTGTTACTCGCCGAATGATCTCGGAGCAGAGTACGTCTGGGTGTTTTGAGAGCACGTAAATAGCACCGATGGCTTGTTCTGCCACTCCGTACCATTCCTTATTATCCGATACAATCTCAATTATGGAAGCTAACCGCACTAAGACCGCATGATGGTTGGGGAGTTTGACGGTTTGAATAGGGGCAGTATTGGCAGCTTGCTTTCCAGGAGGGGGGCTCATTCGACGCAAAGCAATGCAGGTGTACCGAGCCAGACCAAAATCACGCCGACCAAGCTCACCTAGGCCGATTCGCAGGCATGCTTCCATTTCCTGGACAACAATGTCTGGAGAGGAGAGTGCAAGCATTCCTATCACGATGATTGCTCCCCTGCGCTGGTTTTTGGATATGTCCTTTTTCTGGTACCCGTATATTTGCCAAAGTTTCTGAATAACTAATGGGGTCACTAGTCCTTGCTTCATCATCGTGCTCAGAAGTTGCTCGAGAGAAGTGAGTTCAGCAGGCGTTGTGCCAAAAGTGAGACTTATCATATTCTTGGAAATGTAGTTGGCGACTGCGTTGGTATCAAAGCCAGGCGGTGCATCAAAGAAAAGGCCTTTGTAACATTCGAGCAGATGGGTTTGAACGCCTTTGCCTTCATCACTGTTGCCTTTTGTCCAGATCAAGCGAAGCATTCTACGAATCCCTAGTTTTGCGTTGGCAATTCGGTAGGCATCGATGGTTACGAAGAAATCCATAGCTTCTATGACTTCACTCTTGTTCTTTGAAGACAGTAAGTGGGTCACTACTTCCGCAGCTTCGTTGACAACCTCGATAAATTTGTGCGCTTCAAGGAGGAACTTTCGCATAGTTTGGAACTTTTCTAATTCTTGTGCAGTTGCGGCATCCTTTTGAGCTTTCTCGATAGCAGCGGCCTGCTCTTCCTGAGTCATTTCTGAAGGGTGCTTCGCTTCTTCCGCTCCACTATCAGCTTGTGTTGCATCTTGTATCAGGGATTCATCCACTGTCTGATCGCCTGGTGCACGTTCGCGTAGCTCTTCTGGAGGCTGCAAGGTACTGATCTGTTGCTCTACGTCCTCTAGTCTTTGTGTCCAATCTTTTGTTGAGAGCAGACCGCCATCAAAAGCGGTGAAGGGGTGTGTTGAGACCAATTTCCCGAGCAACTTGATAGCGTTTCGTCGCACATTACTGCTCTTGTCCTCAAGACTTCGTGCTGCAAGCTCAGCAACTTTCTGGCGGCGTTTAGGATACTTTTGTTCAAGATCGCATAGTCTGACGTAGACTTGTATGACTCGGCAACGACAGTAGGGATTGATGTCGAGAAATCGGTCTTCCAAAACGTCGAAGAAGATTCGGATCTGTGCCTTGTGGTTCTCGCTACGGTCGTCTTGGCTAAGTTTGCTAAGCATAGCAATCAAGTTCCCGCATACTTCAATGAGCGCGCAGCGCAGAGTGTAAGATTCGCTATCCAATAAATTGGCTAATAGTGTCATCTGCTTGATGACAAGGTGCGGGGTAAGCTCGGAGATCTTGGTCAAAAAGGTGGAAATAGATTTCGGTCCCTTGAGATCCGTAGCGCTGAACTCCTTGCCACTAATGTCTTTCAGAACATCTTCAGTCAACTGTGGATAGTCGTAAGCGTCTGCGAGCGTGAACAGAAACTCGGCCATGGGCTCTGATAGATGTTCGAAGTATGTTAGGCTCTGATTAATGGATGTTTGCGCAGCTGCCTTGAGTGTCAGTGATACAAGTTTGGAGTAGTGTGTGGCGACCCACTATAAGCATGTCCATGGTGTTTGACGGCAATACATAATACTCTAAAACAGTGGTTTCGAATGGTAGTGCTCTTAACCCTTGACTCGTTTTCGAGAATGTGGTAAACGGGCTTGGTGAAGAGACCGAGGAGGGTATCTCGTTCCGAGGTGGTGACGAATATGCGGCCCAGCTTGAGCTTCAACACTTTACTCATCCGGTCAAGAGCTGTTTCCAATTGGGCTGACGCATCCCAGCTTCCATCTTTGCCAGTCCCGGTCTTGGACTTGGCACCCTTGCCCCGCCCTCGTGCTGCCGGGGCGGAAGCCGACTTCTCCAGTGCTCGTGTCTCAATGGCTGAGATTGTCCAGCGCAGGAGGAAGGCGTACATTTCGAGGATGTTCTTGTGGTGAGGAATCGCATCTTGTTCTTCTGCCTCAAGGTCAGCATGTATGATATCAGCTTGTGTTGAGAGGGCAGAGCCGATGAGATCGAGGATTTTGCTGAGAGTGGCAGGTGGAATCTGTGATGAGAACTTGAGCAGGAACTGGAGAGTGTCGAAAACAGAGCTACGCGTGATGGCATCTGGGTTCTCTGCTACGGCGTCAACAACAGGGTTCAGCTCGCTATTGATCAGGCCTGGTGAGGAGAGCGATTCCGGTTCATCTTCGCAGTCTTGCAGCGCTTGGGCGGCCTCCGGGGTTGGGATTGTCGCCGGATCGCTGTCGAACAGCTTGATGGCCTCGTTAATGTCGAAATCGGTGCGCACCTCCATGATCCGCAAACTTGTTGATTAAGGAGAAGGATGGGTGACGATAATCAGGTGGCCGGCGCACTGTGTTTGGGGGGTTGCGGGCAGGTGTTATGATTTAACCTAATATGGTTAGTACATCCGCAATTCAAAGTCCACTCCGACGCGGCAGGCACAACAACAGGGTGGTTACTGAACTACGAGTCTACGAAACTACGAATACGCCGACGCTGTTGCATCCATACACCATACCTACATAATACACAGATAAATACTGGCTTTCAGATGGCAAAGACACAGGCACGCGCATCACTTCGCAATGTAGAACACATGGACCACCCACGGGTCGACATCAGAGACGACGACGCGGAAGAAACATTGGACGAAAGTATAGATCCACTCGATGAGAGTGGGCACACAGTAGACAGCAGCGACGAGGAAGTTGAAGACTCGGTGCAGGAAGACATGGCACGCTTTGAGGAAACATTTGTTGGCATCAACAAGCGCTTTCGACTGATTAACCGCATTGGTGAAGGTATGTCTTGAGCTTATACCACTGGCTTATTATCTGCAGAGTCACCAATTGGCTCACTTCGTTTTGCAGGAACATTCTCAACAGTCTACAAGGCCGAGGATCTGGAATACGCCAAGTACGACAACAGCTGGGATGTTGATGAACGCGACAATCGACGGCGCCCCTCCAAACGAGCCCATTATGTGGCCATCAAAAAAATCTACGTCACCAGTAGCCCAATTCGCATCTTCAACGAGCTCGAGTTGCTTTACGATCTTCGAGATTCAGACTCAGTATGCCCGCTCATCACAGCCTTTCGTCATTTAGACCAGGTGGTTGCCGTGCTGCCCTATTTTCAGCACCGTGACTTTCGTGACTACTACCGCGACATGAAGATCTCTGAGATGCGCCTTTACTATCGAAGTCTATTTACTGCCTTGCAAGCGGTACATGCGAAAAAGATCATCCATCGTGATGTCAAACCCACTAACTTTCTTTACAACCCCGCCCAGTCCCGAGGGGTTCTGGTTGATTTTGGTCTTGCTGAGCGCGAAGGCACGGATTGGCACAGTTGTACATGCCATCTCTCGGATGAAGACCGCCGCTTTAAGGCTGCCCACAGCGTTTACGCACAAACCCAACAATCTGGACATAATACAACCAGCTACCCCAAAAACGACACCCGAAACAGCCGTCGGGCCAATCGTGCAGGCACGCGGGGCTTCCGTGCACCAGAGGTTCTGCTTAAATGCACCCAACAAACATGTTCAATAGATATGTGGAGTGTCGGTGTCATCCTACTAACCATGCTGTCTCGTCGTTTCCCCTTCTTCCACAGTGCAGATGATATCGACGCGTTACTGGAAATTACGACCATCTTTGGACGAAAGAAAATGCGAGAAACATCCATCCTTCATGGCCAGGTTTTTGAGACAAATGTCCCCAGCTACAGCGAGGGTGGCCACAGCTTGGAAAAGATCATTCTCTGGTGCACAGGACGGACCGGCGACAAGACCCAGCCAAAGAAAGAGCTAGACGAAGACGAGAAGGAGGCCGTGCAGTTTCTTTACCGACTGCTGGAATGCAATCCAGCCAAGCGTATCACCGCGGACGAAGCGCTTCGTCATCCATTTATCATCAAGGCACAGGAGGACAGCGAGGTGGATGAGGACATGGTCGACTTTATTGAAGCGTAATAGTATTGGCGAACTATGGGTCACGAGCAAACACGGATGGCGTATGGTTAGTTGTGAGGACGGAACCTGGAGTTTTCGCCAGCTAGGGAAGACTATGCGATGATATTGCGATACCCTTCACATTATATTCTATATCTACAGTATTGCTTCGGAGATATAATAGAAGTACATGAAAGACGGCATGTAAACACTAAAGTTCAAGTCAACTGGTATCCCTCATGAACAAATGCAGCTGTTCTCCATGCACCTTTTCGACTACCCAAACTCATGATGGCTGCTTTCTCGCATTCTTGACTTTTCCTTCTGCCTTACCCTCGGCCTTTGCCTTTTTCCCTTGTTCCATCCGTCTCTGTTTGGCGGTCAACCGTTGGCCCACTTCTCCCTTGTGCTTCTCCTCCTTCCCTGCCCCAACCCCTCTAATCTCAAGATCCTTCTCATATAGCCTCAACCCCTTCATCGCCTCGTCTAGCGTCGGTATGGGCAAGCCTTGTTTTCGTGCAAGTGCTATCCTCTGAATGCTCGTTAACCGACCCTTCTCCGCCGACCTGACATCCTTGAGCAGCCGTTGCTGGATACGCTTCTCCTCTAGTTGCGCAGGCGTGAGCACAGGCGGACGATTCTCAACCGGCTCGCCAAACGGGGCAACGATGGCAGTGACAACGTGGTGGATCGCTTTGGAGGTGCGGTGGCCAGATGTGATGCGCACAACATCACCAGGAACAAGAGAGGAATTGGGATCCCGAACAAGGTAGGTTCTTGGTGCTGGGAAGTGCTTTCGAAATTTCTTGTTCCATTCATGCTCTGCAACACGGACTTTGACTGCGCCCGCCATTTTGCCCGCGGACACTACGACGCCGACTTTTTGGCTGTGGAAACATTGGGGGAGAAGTGGTTTGGCGAGTTTGGGCACGATGGAGGATGCCATTTCGGGCAATGGGGGTAGAACTCAGTTGCACTGACTTTGGGGCCGAATTGGTCATATCATGATATATGCTGCTCGCGGGCGGTGCTCGCGGTACTGCGATGCCAAGGCCAAGGTCTGCTCTGATTGGCCTGATTTTCTCGAGTTGCTATCGTGTCCAAAGCTATCTACCAAGCTTCCCAACTTCCACGTTTAATGAACTTGCCAGCCTTCCCGTGCATATGTTTCGTGGCTCTCTGGGTTCAAACTCTGTTCCTACTTCCATGTAGATTTTTGGCCTCGACAATCTAAATTGGATCACTCCGTCCACTCTTTTACTTTCCAATTATTAGACGCCTTTGCGGTGCTTTGCACAGAGCAAGATGCTCTTGAGGATAGCGTTGTTATTTGCTTGTTTAGCGCTACTAGTGCTGGCTGCAGAGGACTACTACAAGGTTGGTACAAGTGCTTTCTTGTCCTATCCTGCTGACTGCAAAGAGTAAAGAATGTATACTGACAGTGACGAACCATGTTATAGCTGCTTGGCCTCAAGAAGAATGCAACCGATCGCGAAATCAAAAAGGCATACAAGAACCTTAGCAAAAAATATCACCCCGACAAGAACCCGTACGTCGAGCGACTCGAGTAACTCCACCCTAGTGCCATCAACTAACGCGAAGCAGTGGGGACGAATCAGCAAACCAAAAGTTCATAGACATAGCAGAAGCCTATGGAGTTCTAAGCGACGAAGAGCAACGAAAGATCTACGACCAATACGGCCATGAGGGAATAAAGCAGCATAAGCAGGGTGGGGGCAACGAGGGGGAGGCGACCCATTCGACCTCTTCTCGCGCTTCTTTGGTGGCTCAGGTCACTTCGGACATCATGGCGGGGAGCGACGAGGGCCAAACATGGAGGTTCGCGTCTCGATACCCCTCCGCGACTTCTATAACGGCCGCAAGACCGAATTTACCATTGAGAAGCAGGCTGTCTGTTCAGCGTGTGAGGGCTCAGGCTCCGCAGATGGTCATGTAGACACTTGCGACAGGTGCTCAGGCCGCGGTGTGGTGATACAGCGTCAGCAGCTTGCACCTGGCCTCTTCCAACAAGTCCAGATGCACTGCGACAAATGTGGCGGCAAAGGAAAGACAATCAAGACCCCCTGCTCAGTCTGTGCTGGCAGCCGCGTCGTTCGCGAATCTGAGACCCACGACCTTGAAGTCGAAAAGGGGATGCCCAAGGGCGTGCGCATCACTTATGAAAACGAAGCCGATGAAAGCCCCGATTATGTAGCCGGCGACCTCATCGTACATCTTGTTGAAGCTGACCCCTCGCATGGTCAACAAGATCACGAACGTACAGATGGTACCTTCTTCCGCCGACGTGGCAAGGACCTCTTCTGGCGGGAAGTCTTGTCTCTGAGAGAGGCATGGATGGGCGATTGGACACGCAACATTACCCATCTCGACGGCCACATCGTTCAACTTTCGCGCAAGCGCGGCGAGGTCGTGCAACCTCACACTATTCAAATCGTCAAAGACGAAGGCATGCCAATATGGCACCAACAACTCGAGAACAACGAGGGCGAGGTGTATGGCGATCTGCACGTCGAGTATGTAGTCGTACTCCCAGACATGATGGAAAAGAGCATGGAAAAAGAATTCTGGTCTGTGTGGGAAAAATATAGGAAGAAGGGGGGGTGAAACTAGACGAGAGTTTGGGTAGGCCTGAGGGTGCCATCAAGTTCCCCAATGATGCCAAGAGACATGACGAATTATAGATGAACATAGACGTGTTGATGAATGGTATGGGATGAACTGAATCTTGCTTGATTTCGTACGAGGATACCCGGGGATACTTAAGGATTGGGGGCGGGGCGTAGAGGTGTTTGTACCATATAGCATTGGGCATAGAATTTTGAGAATGAGTAACTAGCGTTCAAGTGTTGTTCGACTGCAAATGCTGTGAAGTTGTTTTGTCTTATATTTCTTTCTTTCCTAGGTTTCGTTCGAGCGGGAGACTATTGTCGTATTATCAATTTATCAACCTCCTTCCTCAACTCCCTCAACTTCCCACTCACACTCTCCCTACACCTCAAACTTAGTCCAGCCGCCCTTTGCGCAAAATCAATAACATCCTGCGTCCTTGACCCTTGTCCCAGAGCCATAGCAAGCGCCCCACAAAACGTATCCCCAATACCATTCACGCTGATAACCTCTGCAGCTTCAAGGATACGCTCCGGTGGGAACAGCCGAACATAGAGTCCCCCAACGTGCTCATGCCCAGACATATTTCGAGCGAGCACGTACGGGCGTTCCAATTCCGAGTCCAGCTCTGGAGCATCGGACGGCAGGAGCTTTACCATCAGGACACCCTGGGCTCCGAGCTTGGTCAGGATGGTGGGGAAGTATGGGAGAAGTTTTATGGCTTGTTGCGGGATGCCTTGGTCCACGAGGGCGGGTGTTGTGGTGATTGCGAGCGGGACACGAAGGCCGGACGATGGGATGGCAAGGGCGTCGATGACAGAAAACCATGCAGATTGGTCGAAGTAAGAAGACTGATGTGCAAAGTTGTGGAGAGCGGTTAGTTCGTACGTGTTTGGTGTTATGATGTCTACGAGGGGATTAGGGTATATGCTCGGTTCGATAGTGGATGAGGACGTTGATGGAAAGATGCGGATTGCTTTTGCGGTTGATACTGGTTCGAACATGGTTCTTGTTGAGGCGTGACGTGCAGTTTGGAACCAGGTGTGAAGTGCTGCGGACGACCAGTTTGCGTCTGCAACGAAGATGGAAGGTCGACCTGATGACCCGTTGAAGAGTGAGGTGGCAAAGTCACTCACTGCATGTTGAGGGAGTGACTCAAGGATGGACATATCGGCCATAGCAAACGCAAGGTCTTTCTTTGTATCGTTTGTAGCAACATATTGGGCGGTTCTAGCGGGCCCAGGTATCACTTTTACACCAACAACGGACATACCTTCATCGCGGAGCTGGCTGATGGCTGCTCGGCCGCTAAAGTCATCACCGACTGCACTTATGAGGCAGACGGATCCACCAAGCAGATGAACAGCTTTGGCAACATTATGTGCAACACCACCAAGGCTCTGGTTGATGACAGCTGGATTTGAAGTGTGCGGTAATGGTTGGATCTGGTTCACGGCTTTAGAGGATGGAGCGTAGTCACAGGAAAAGTCAACAGCAAGAGCACCAGCGACGACGACCTTTCCTGTTTCTAGCTTGTCGTTTATAGGCAAGGTAAGGGGGTTTGCTGTTGAAGAAGGCCCAGAGGATGATAATGATAGGTCACTCATTTGCGCTTTCAAAACGGGTGTGGGTATCGAAATCGAGGGAGTGGGGTGAGAAAGACTTCGTCTATATACTTACATCAGCACCAGAACCATACTCAGGCAACAAGAGTGCTGGCTCACCCTTGGGCTTCATCCTGCTTGGCCTCCAGTATGGCCAGCTCACGAGCTATGATGGAAGCTCGCTTTACATTGGATTCAATGAGCGCTCTGTTGGCTGGAATACTCTTACCCTTGGTAAGCTCTTTAATTTTGGCCAAGACGAATGGCGTGTTGTCTTTGCCTTTTATTTTAGAAGCGTCGGCTTGCCGTAATGCTTCTGCTATGACGATGTCCATTTCTTCCTTTGGTATGGCAAACTCTATGGGCACTGGGTTGGCGAAGAGAAGACCAGACTGTATCTGGAGAGAGTGCTGAGCATCTAAAAGATATCAGTGTAGCCATACTATCTGGCCTGCAGGAGTGCTTACGGATGATGGCAGCCGCCTCCACCTCATCTGCAATTGTTGCTGGGCTTTTGACACCACTATCTCTAGACCAAAATGCAGGGAAATCTACATCGCCTGTGCGACCATCCGCAAAGGTGCCCACACCAACGCCTTCAGTCTCAAGGTACTCGATTGTTCTGGGTATGTCGAGGAAGCTTTTGCAGCCACTCGATACAACGGTAACAGGTGTCCTGCCCAACTCGGTCAAGTCAGCAGATATATCCATGCTGAACTCGGCACCACGGTGAACCCCACCCAAGCCACCTGTGCCGAATATTTTGATGCCAGCCAAATGAGCTAGTAGCATTGTACCAGAGATTGTAGTACCTCCATTGAACAGCTTGTCAGTCAGTCGCAGTCCACCAACATAGCTTAGATCTCGGCGTGATAGCTTCAAGGTAGTGGATTTGCCAGCAGAAGATGCTAACCTAATAAGTTCCTCTGGATCCAGGCCAACACGTGCTACACCATCCAATATGCCTATGGTTGCAGGAACTCCGCCATTGGTGCGAACCACACTTTCGAGCAGGGAAGCAAGGGCCACGTTTTCAGGATACGGGAAGCCTAAGATGGTGATTAGGCATTGCAATTAGGGTTTGTAGTATAACAGCCTCTACCATGAGTATATATTGTTGTCTCCAACGCGACGACGGGCTTCTTTGAGTTGAGAGCTTCCCGTACTTCGTCTGAGATGCGAAAGAAGGCATTGTTGGTCAGGTGACGGGGTCCCGAGCAAGACAAAAAGCTGGCAGGGTAGGACGAGATGCGGGGTCTACAGACGCTTTTTGATAGTAACCTCATATTGGGGTGTGGTGTTTCTAGGTACTTATCCTGGTGGGGTAATTGGGGAAGCGTGAGCTTGAGCCGCATTGTGTTTGCCAAGACACGGAGGTGTCGAGAACTCCGACCAAGAGAACACGACACATCAATCAATCAATCAACCAACCATTACAACAACAACAACAAGAACATACACCTCTCACCACCACCACCATCACGTGCCTCTCCCCTCCCTTCTTTTTTTTGCCTCACACATGACTAGGTGACTTGACTACCTGCCCAACATGAGGTCAGTAAATCTGCTTGCCAGCTGCATCGCAGCTGTGTTGAGCTTGGCGGCGGCCGAGCTCAATCAATCCAATGGACTGCTATCCAAGCAAGTGTTAGCTAGCACATTTACGCCTCCACAAGTGTTCAAGAACAACAACTTGGTCAAGAATATCAATCTCGACAAGGGATTTGCAAGAGAAACAATCAATGTCATCATTGAGAACATTGACTCGAAGCCACAATCAGAATACTATCTACCGTTTGAGACGGACCTGATATCCAAGATTGGAGGCCTGGAGGCCAGAGACAAGAAAGCAGTAGACAAGGGCACATTCACGGTTGAGGTAGTGGGCTTTGACAGCGAAAGGTAGGCTCCAATGGCCTTGCTCCTTATGGGTTACTGGTTGGCCATGGCTTGCTCACACATCTACCACAGCTCCACGGAATTCTACAAAATCCACCTCGCCGAGCCCCTCGCTCCCAAGGCCCAGCAGACCCTCAGCATATCTTACTCGGTCCTCTCCTCTCTCCACCCCGTCCCTGCCGAGATCGCGCAGGCGGATAAGCAGTACATGCAGTACACCTTCAGCGCATACACCACCTCAGCCTACCTGACCGAAAAACAGCGAACCAAGGTCAAGTTCCCCACCACTGATGTTCCCGAATTTACCACTCTCCCCGCCGAGCTCAACGATGAACAGAAGACGGATCCGCAGAAGCAGGGCTCTACCTTCACGTATGGTCTCTACAATAATGTTCCCGCTGGTGCCCAGCAACCCGTGAGCGTGCGCTACGAGTTCACTAAGCCTGTCACACATGTCACCCTTTTGGAGCGTGATATTGAGGTCTCCCACTGGGGCGGTAACTTGGCCTCTGAGGAGCGATACTGGCTTGTGAACCAGGGCGCCGCCCTCAAGAATCATTTCTCGCGCGTCGAATGGCAGAAGCAATCGTATATGAACCCGCCTACATCTGCCCTCAAGGGCTTGAATCTACCTCTCCACCCCGGCTCTGTTGACCCATACTTTACTGATGACATTGGTAACGTCTCCACCTCCAAATTCCGCCCCGGTAAGAAGGAGGCGCTTCTTGAATTGAAGCCCAGATATCCCGTCTTTGGCTCGTGGAAGTATAGCTTTCGCGTGGGCTGGAACGCAGCTTTGTCAACCTACTTACGCAAGCTTTCCACTGAGGAGACTTATGTCCTCAACGTTCCCTTCCTCGAGGGCCCCCGTTCCGGCGAAGGCATCTCGTATGGTCGCGTTAACCTCCGTATCATTCTACCAGAGGGTGCTACAAACGTCAAATTCTCTACTACAGTCCCGATTGTAGAGAACTCGATAAGCCTTCACAAGACCTTCATGGACACACTCGGACGCACTACACTCACCCTCAGAGCCATCAACCTTGTGGACGACTTTAGAGACCGCCATGTCGTCGTGACATATGATTACCCCTGGACAGCCGGCTACAGGAAACCAATCGTCATCACACTGGGCATGTTTGCCGTGTTAGCGGCTGTTTGGGTTTTGGGAAGCATCGATACAAGTATTGGAAAGAAGAAGACAATATAAGAGCACAAAATGGAGAGGAAGTGTACAAAGTAAAAGCTCATGAGCAGCAGTTTTCCAAAAGTCGTATCAGGGCCAAGATTGCACTTGGCACATTAAGGAAGGTTACCATTTCTATGTAGAACAGTATCAACTTTCAATTTCATCTCTACCTAGGGGTAATTCCTAATCATATTTCGCTCCCCCTCAGCCCTTACACTTCCCTCGCCACATCTTCATACTACCTAGAACGGATCATCCCGTCGCTTGAGCCGGTGGGCATGCCTAACCACAATCATAACTCCCTCTTCAACCCCCAGTCTCCTTACCTCTGCCTTAATACCCTGTGCAATCCGCTCCCCAATTGCAACACTCCGATGCGTTCCCGCTGTACAACAAACGCTCATACTGACCTCCTTTCTAGCCCTCGCCTTTTCATCCCACTTCTTCCTGCCCTCCCTCGCCCCAAATGCGATAAGCTCATAGATAGCGTCGTGGACCGCCTTGCGTGCAGCCCGGTCCTGCATCACCACGTCTTGAATCACGGACGCGATACCAGAGTAAGCAGCGCATAGGCGGGGCGACGGAGGTGTCATGGCTTGCGCGTCAATGGTGTATAAATGTGGAATCGGGGGGTCGCGATGCGGTAGTTGTGTCTCTAGTAAACGCGTGACTTTTCTTCTATGATTGGGCACAATGTCTGTGGCGAATGTTATGATATAGATTGTTGGGCGAAGGGGAGTAGATATAGGGCGGAGGATTGAGCGTGGGTATGTGTTAGAGGGTCGATTCGGTCTATCTCCTTCGTTGATACTATTAGTGCATATTGTTGCCAGGCGGTCGAAGTGTACGCGGGGCGCAGCTTGGGCGTAGTGTTTGGTGAGGTGGTGTTGAGGCTGGGGGGGCGACGGGTGAGGTGTACACACGCCGTTGCTTTGTAGTGGAGGGTGTGTAGATTGGCATGCGACAAGACATGAGTATGTCCGGCAATATTTTGGGCAGCCGGGATGATGAGGCATAGCGTATCGAAGTTATTGGTGCTGTTAGGTGTCGAGACCAAAATGTATATCAATAGATGGAGTGAGGTAAAATATTTGATATAGTAGATACGTTTCTGGCGGGACGGTACAGCTCACTACCTATACCTAAGGCAGTATCGTAGCACATAGCGCGATGTACTTGTCTCGTGGTTGGGCCTATCGGTAGGCAGTTATGGCTTGTAGAGTCGCAGTTGTTCAAGTGCCCAGCTGGATTGGTCGTTCCTTCGTGTCTGTCAAATGTATCAAGAGTCATGATAAAAATTAGAAATAAAGATGGGCATGAGTATTTAAAGAATTGACAATGGAACCATGAAATAGGTTGTAAAATTGAGGTTTGTTTCATCATCCAAAATGTCTTCACTTAATATGTGATAGCCCGGGATATGCATATTGTTGATTTCGAAGGAGATGCTCTCGGTTTGCGAATGGCTTGATCTGAACCAGTGTGACAGAAATATGCAGAGGTTGGAAACAAATTAGCTTGTCTTGTGGCTTCACTCAGATATTGCACAAATAACCAATGAATGATATACTTCAACCTTGAAAGCCATAAGCCGCCTCTATATAATGATGACTTCTATACCTAGCATACTTCTTTTTGACTGGATATCAATACGCTGCAGATCCTCTTCTAATTTACTTGTAGGCATGAAGTACATATGGTGTCGGAAGTGTTGAGCTGTTCGGTTCAGGGTCGCTCCGGCTCGTTGCCCAGCAGCACCTAATAAACCCGGGATACTGGGCTGAAAAGTTAACAGCCGACCGTTGTCTGTAACTGCTGGAAGTGACCACATCATAACTGTTCAACATAATCATCTAAGCGAGCGCCTGTCAGCGCCAGTGTATCGTGTGGAGACCTCGGGGTGGTTTCTAGTGTGCGGTGCTAATGTTAGAAAACGTAGGAACAGGTGAAACTAAACGAGGTATTTAAGAATAGAAACCGACACTTGGTTTTGGGGGAGCTAAAGAAGTTATTTTAGACATGAGTGGATGGGGGAGATTCTCCGGCAGATCATGAACTGACTTGTAGACTTGAGAACGTTTGAGGAAGAGCCTAATGGCTCATGACTTTCAACGACGCAAAATCGTATGCTTCATGGTTCGATGATGGAATGATTTCACTGCCCACAAATGCAAAAAGTCGAACGCTTCTTCTGAATCCTGAGAAACATACCTGGTTTTGAGGTTTATGGGCGGGAGATTGAAGCGACTGTACAACCGAGTTAATTTGCGACCTGATCCCAGCCCTCCCCCATACTTCCACTTAGGGATGGCAAGTTACCGGTGTACCGCGGGATATCCGCGGGATATCCGCGAGACATCCCACGGCGTTCGGAAATGTACGTATCACACTAAAAATTGGCATTTAGTCTAACTACAAGGATACGTCACGTGGGTAGGGAGGATCTGAAGTTTAGGGTGAGGGGCCCCTGTGCACCACCACACCCCAAACTTGCGCCTCCTCCAAGGTTCCAGGAAATCGTTTCTCCGTACGAAATTCACCGCCGAGATGGAACTGAGACCTAAACGAGATCTTTGAGGGCTGCAGCATGCAGCCAAGAGCACAATGACATGTGCCGAGGCCACATCCGCCTTGCTTTGCCTTATCGTTGCACACCTACTCCGTAAATAAGGCTCTGTTTAGTGCACGCGCTGATCATCTCAGCGCGGCCATCAGCGCGCTTAGTAACCCAGATTCAACGCGCGCTGAGGGGCCTGTTTAGTGCTTCTACTTGTCCTCATTGTATCAGCGCAATGTCAGCGCAGATGCGCTGACGCTAGGTGTTGCTAGGCGTTTTACGCCCCTACAAGTGCCGGAAAAGGAGCAGCAAGAGTTTTCAAAGTCACGTGGTCTCCGGATAAAGGTACGCTAAAAGGCCGCTAGCTAGGGTATATCCGGTTGTCACCCGCGCGCTGTTGGTTTTGCGCTGACATTATCAGCGCGTGCACTAAACAGAGCCTAATAGAGAAAGGCTTAATTGGCTGTCTGTCCCCCCCCTGCGGGAGGTGCCTCTAGCCGACGTAACACCTACCACAGCATTGTGCTTGTACCTAATCGGTGAGGGAGCAGAACAGGAAAGCAAATCTATAGGATCGGAAAATCGGGCGGTGGGCGTTAGCACTCTCAGATCTGTGCAACATTTTACTGACCAATGTCAAAGGGCGGCGTTGTACCACGCTTGTCTGGGCATATTATGACTTGAATAATTTGACCGAATTTTCAGGCGTCTAGCATGGCGAGCATAGGCAGTAACACGCGTAATTCTGCGATAATCTACCTAAGCGCGGAAATCAACCACGTGGTAATTGGCCCTTGATAAACTCCCTTCACTCAAAGTGGCAATATTGCAGGGCCGCGAAAGCATAATGGGGGGGCAAAGATGGCCGAAGCCCTTGAAATCGATAGGAGAAACTTCCGCAGTTTTTGCCAGGAAAACACTCGGGCACATAATCAAACAATGAGAGCTGTAAGCGGGCAATTGTATGTCAATGCTGAGCTCGAGCGCTTGGACCTGCACATCCCAGCTCCTGACTGGCTTGATTGGTCAAAGTTTAATGCAGGCGGAGAGTGCTCCATGACCGATGATTTGTGGCCAATCCCAAAAATGGGGTAGGAATCGCGAGTGCCCCAACGTTGCGCTAGGAAATGCGCGAGAGTCCGAAGTTTGTTCGCCGCAATAGAACGGGGTTAGAAACTGACCCAAACTGTTTTACATTCTGTAGGGATGTGCGAAGAAATACGATGCCCCCGGGAAACCTTCCATGAACAGATTGATCAGCACTTGGTTTTGAGATCAAGGAGATAATGATACCTGCCTCTTTTTATCGGGCTCGTGCTATCCATAGGGCTAGACTACATGATCGGCATCAGAGTTACATTTCGGTAATGCGGAGAAATTGCTTGCGTACTCACAGCGAGCAACCTTTCTATTGTGCATGGAAACTTTGTCTCACAGGCCCAACCCTCCCCAACAACATTGTGGCGTCCACCCAAGCCTCCAACGATCTCAACACTCGGCTATCGCGTGCCTAACTCGTCTACTCGAGCAGATAGCTTTTAGCCGTATCCCTAGCACAGGCTATCAGCTCCAATGCATTACCGCAGCCACGTGCACCAGGAAAGACGTCGACCACCACTAGCTAGGGCCAGAAAATGCCTGGCGGTCAAGGGGACGACCCATAGTTCGCGTGGCGGCAGCCAGACAAGCACGTGGCTCTCTTTTCTGTCTAGTTACTGTCGCGGCCCCATAGTGATCATCTGCTCCAAACGCGAGGCAAGCGTGCGAGAGGATCGACAGTCAGGTAGATTGGGCTGCGAGGTAGATAACCTAGACCGCAGGTGAGGCAATCCTCGACAGGAGATGAGTGAACACAACGGAGCACAGCACCAGGTGGCCAGTGTTGTGTTGCTAATATGCAGCGCTGTCTGATGAAAAGGCGTTCAACGCTCTTGGCGTATGCAATGCTTACCCACAGTGCCACACTCATGTCAGCGGGGTCAACATGGGAAAAATGCTTCCGTTGTGACTAAAATTGAGTATGGAATAAAAAAACGAATTCTGCGGATTCGCAATTAAAAAGGAATAACAACTACTTGAGTTTAGAGCAAATTGCGGTATGGCAAAAGGCTATCGCGGAACGTTGCGTTTACGCAAAAAGCATCCACATTGATAGTGCACAAACTGCATCGCAGGCAGTTACCACTCCTAATTAACCTCGTCTAACAAATAACCCCTGCACTATTTCAGCTGTCCCTTGTAGGCATAAACCTTGCCGCAAAATAAACAGGATCCTTCAACCCGAGACGCACGATCGGTCCATTCATAGCCAACCATGCCTTTTTCCTTCCTGCAAGACATTCCCTTTCGTTCACCGTTCGAAAGCCACCGATAAACAGCCGTGGGGAAATGTGCTGACTAGCTTTGCGGCCAACTAGTTTGCCAAAACAAAACAATCTGAACCAACACTAAAATGGCCGGCGCGGCTTTTTCTGATGAAGGAGTATGAGAAAGCGAAACCGAGAGCAGTAGGTATAGCTCCCATCACAAATTTTGATGGAGTGGCTGATCCACTGGTATGTGATTATTGTAAAAACTTGCGCTTCGTATGAAAACAAGAATACCAAAGTTCAAAAGTCCACCCAAATTTGCTTGCGCGTGATGTCTCGCACTCGTCATTTGACCGTAAAAATGATAAAATAGTTACAAAACAAAGTAATAGAAAGTTATGCGGGAAAATATGCTCAGCGCTAGCCGCCCAATATGTGATGGCATGTGCGTTTGTTGATGCAGCAGCCTCGAAACATCGTCCATGTTAAAAAACAAAACGTTCAAATCCAAATGTGCGCCGAGATGTATGCGATAAAGAAAATAGTTTGTACACAAAATACACATATTATGAGGCGTACTGATGGGGTTCGTTCCAATAGGTAGGGTACAAATGTATTGACCTACAAATCATGTTCATAGGTTCAGCTGCTTGTGCACGTTCCGTAAGATTTCGAGGTCCACTTTTAGGACTGGAGAGTTAGGTGCAACTTCTTCAAGCACATCAATCGTGCGCTCGAAAAGGGCATTGAGATTCTTTGCCGTCAGTGGCGTATCCGCGGGAAGATGTGCGTAAAGTTTCGACCTGAGAACAGCGGCGAGAACAAGCATATTGCCAAATTGAGCATGGAGTGTTCCAAAAATATTAGTCAGAACGAGCCGGCTTGTACGTGTCTTCTTGTATCCTTCATAGACGCTGTCTTCAGGGGCGCCAACTCGGTCAAATGCAATGGTACTTCGGATGGCGCTGTTGATACATAGGCATGCGACCTTGATCATCTCTCGCTGGGAATCAGATAGGTCGACCATTTGCACAACTCTATTCGTATTAAACGCTGATCCAGGGGCGGCCGGCGAGTTCTGTTGAGACCAATGAACACTTTGGTGAGAACTTGGTTGGCAAGGTCTGGGTGGCCATTCGTACGAGGTTGCAATCCTTAGATAATTTCGCAGCATCATGTAAAGAGCTCCATAGTATTTTGCGCGCATGCGAGCAATGTTGAGATTCGTTGATGGGTGTTCATCATCATGCCAAGCCAAATAGTGTGGCAGCATGCGCCTCCAGCTGTCGAGTAGGGCAACATGACTGTTTCCATGGCTGGAAACAGCGTTCATGTCATTGTGATCAAAACTTTGTTTGCCGCCTATTATTGGTTACTACAGTGTACACAGTGATTTTGAAACAGCTTACTGGCTCCATAAAGCGCATTGTGCGCCTCATTCAAAATAACACGGAGGTAGATCTGGCTAGAATAGATCATCATGTTTTTGTCTTCATCCGACTTCTGATCTAGTAGGCCTTCTGTCATCTCCTTTCCGTCAACGGGGAAATGTTCGTAGACGCCTGCCGGGTACATGATATGGTCTTGATACATCGTCACACTGCTGGTCGGAAGCGTACTCAGCTCAGCCACAATATCCCTAAGTAATGAAGTCAGTGGGTTGAGTATATCACCACAGAAAAGCGACTTACGATTCCAATTGCACACATGTCCAGTAGACAAACAATACCAGGTCTAATCTGTAGCGCTCTTTTGGGGTCAATGTCCTTTTGTCATCCCCAGAAAAATAAAACTCGCGGATAAGCTTCTTATAATCACTATAAAAAGGTGTCAGCATAATGTAGAAATATCGCACTACGTAGAACTCACGCCTTGATCAAAACCATGGTAATCCTACAAGCATTGTTGATCCAACTCCAGCTTTCTAAGACTCTTGCAAACTGGCTGACGTAGAGTGCTGCTAGTATCATTGCCTGTGCATGTCCAACTGTATTCCCCGCTTGTTGGTATCCAAGAATATCTGTTGCGTAGGAGAAATAGGCCATCCCAGGCAGAATGTCGACATTTCTAGGGCGGCCGTCGTCAGAAGCGTCACTGTAGAAACTACCATTTAGATGTGAAGGATAACTAGAAGACTCCCAGGCGCTGGTGGTGAGAGGACCTTTGTCACTGTGCGGATGGGGCAGTTTGTCTTTGTGAAGAGATACTTTGCCGATAGCAAGGATCAACAAGACAATTGCGTTGCGCAACGAACGCTCGATAGCACCTCTTGGCGAGTAGGGTTCACCGAAGGCGCTACTCGACCGCTTTCTCTTAATACCGGGGTTAAGCTGGTGGGCTGCTGGTGATGCAACGTTGACAGGTCGCACATCAGGGCTGTATTGTTCTTTGAACTCCCGAAACATTTTTTGAAGTTTGCCACGGTTGAGGAATGGATGCAGATTGTGCATGTTCTCCATATACGACAAAAGTAGCTGATCCATAACGGCGGAGCGAAAATCGGGTTTACCGTCAGAGCCGAGACCACCATCGAAGCCAGAGTATTCTCGAGGTATGCTGCTGCTGCTGCTGTTGTTCAAGATTCTTGGACTGGAATGATCTAGCGGTGGATGTCCCCACAAGCCTTCCTTTCCACATGCTGGCGACGGTGCGTCTGAGTCGTTGCTGCTTTCTGGGCTTCCAGGGCCCTGCGCTCCATCATTGAGATCTAGGCCTTCTCCAACACCCCATATGCGGAGAAGCCCTCTTCCTTGCTCAAGTTGCATCGGATAATCTGATATCGGATGTCCGCTCTCAGTCAGTCGATCCAGGTACTCGACACCATTGGGAAATTCACACATAAGGTTCCACTCCTCGAACAACTTGTGTGCTGGTGTGGTGTGATCACTTTGTAGACCAATCCTTTCTTTGAGTCCACCGTTCGTAGTGCGACTATTATCCGTTCGCACGCTCTCAGCCGGCGTCGCAGGCTGTTGGGCTGCAATAAGCAAGGATTCCTGCTTGATAGGTGTGGATTCTTGCGCATTTGCGGGTGACTCGTGTGAATAAGGAACCCTGGGAGATGATTCCATTTTCATGCTATTAACTCGACGGGGCTGACTCCTTCCTTGTAAAAGGGGTGGTACGCTCGAGGAGCTCTGGTCCCGAGGTGGAGCGGACATGGGTGCTTCGGGTGAAGCAAAGTTGGATGCGGGTTCAAATCGGCTTTGTGGAAGCCTCCTCTCCACATCTTGTCGCCACGCGCTGATTTCTCCGATAAAATCTTTAAGCACGTCACCAATGTTGTTCACACTATCCTGGAGCTGCATCATGCTTCTGTCTTGCCTGCTGTACGTTAGTGGAGACAGTAGTACCACAGCATAATAACCTACTTTGGTGGAGGAACGTCTTTGTACTGGCAATCAAAGTTGTTCTCTCTACAAAATTGGCAAGGTCGTGCTTCGTCACACTTCTGCTTGCGTGAACGACAATGGTTACATGCCTGGGTAGCCCGAACTTGCTTTCTCCGCACTTGAGCCTGGGCGGCGCCAGAATACTGGCCCATATACGGACTCGGGGCGTAAGAAGTTGGTTGGCCATAGGGTTGGCCGGATGGAAGCTGAGGTTGATGATAGGCAGGATCGTTAGGATGGGGAGGGCTAATAGTTGGATTGTAGCCGTTAGAGATGCTGCCGTTTGGACGATGATCCGGGGCTACCGACCAAGGATTTTGGTGAATGCCATGCTCCATACCTGTTGGAGGCTTGCTGTCTGTAGAGTCCGGTGCGGTTGTAGACTGGGGGGTTGGAGGGGCACGGTGATAAGTAGAGATGCTATCTTGGGGGACGCCAGCTGTCACGGGATTTGGGCCGGGGACGCCATGAGAACGCTGGCCAGGCGAGGGAATGTTCCTGGGATCCGCAAGGGCGCGGATATCTGAAGGAGGGTGCGATGGTGAGTGTTGAGGTGCCGAGAAAGGTCCTTGGGTTGGAGATGGATAGGGTTGAGAAGGGGGTGGTAGGCTATGTGGTGGATAGTGACGCGACGGGGGAGGTGAAGAAGACTGAGCCAGGAGGGGATGTGAAAGAGGCCGAGAGTGATGTGGTGGAGGGGGTGGAGGGAAGGGTTGGCCGTTATACACAGGATTGACAGAATCCAAGCGAGTTCTTTTTTGGGCGGACGCGTCAAGATCAGCCATCCTTACATATGCCAAACGAGATCCGCTCAGGCCATGCGGGTAGGTATGTACCTATGACAGAGCAATTGGGCAACAACAACGGATGCTCCCAGACCAAACGGCAAAAGCCAGTAGGGTCACGGGAAGGGGGGTTGGATGGGGGTAGACAGCAGATGGGAAGGGTGACCTCGGCAGTGGCAAGGACACCAAAAGTTTGCAATTCAACAGCAGTGTCTACAGACAGTTTGGCTGTTAGGGGCTTGTGGACGACTACCCAATCTGCGTCATCACCTGGAAGGAGATGGGAGAAGTTTAGAAAGCGTCGCAGGGTAAAGGGTCAGAGCCCAGAGTGGGATGCAGAACGGGAGCGAGGACAAGCCGAGCGCGGATAAGCTAGATTTGCTTGAGCGAGACCTTCTTACCATGGACTGGGGTCAGCTGTCCAAGCACGCAAAGACCAGTTGGTGAATCGTAGAAAAGTCTATGCGTGGACGTTTGCTGGTGGTCGGCGAGAAGTGGCGTTACGTCGATGCTCAGATGGGGGCCGTGCGAACGAGAAAGGGCCAGGGCGCAATCAGACTTGGGAGGGGTGGTGAGTGGGGAGAGTGTGAAGGAGTTAGTGGCGGACAGATGAGGCGTCGTGCCAGTTTCGGAGAGATGGAGCGAGAGACAAGAGTTAAGACGCGTTGTAGAATGAGGTTTAGCGTTAGAGGGAAGGCTTGAAGCCCAAAGGTGTAGGGGGAGGGAAAAAGAGACACGGACATGGACACGGACACGGACACGGACAGGGAGAGGGAGGAGAAGGAGACACGGGCAGAGACACGGGCAGAGACACAGACACAAACACTTTCAGTCACTCACACACACACAGGTATAATATCACCTATATATATATACAAACATTACAAGGTAGGTAATAAGTAGAATCCATCCGATATCACACCGGGCGCTCTTGCCAGTTATGAGTGCAAGGGGAGAGGGGTAAGAAGGTAGGTAGGTACCTGCCAACATCAAACATCAACAACATGACAATCACATGACTAAAATGAAAAATGAAAACAACCAACATGACTTGATCCAACTGACACGACTCCATCTTCCCTCTTCCCTTTGCACACACCACACACCACCACTGCAGCCAACCTACCCTACTAGTAGGTCATACCCTGCCAAACCAAGGTAGCTCCGCAAGCCATCAACCCAGGCCCGGGGGGCTGGGGCCGTCATGCCATCCCGTGTGCCGTGCGTTGAGCCCTTCTCGTGGACGCCAGGTGCAAGGTGCATCTTGACTATCAGTACTATCCCATACAACCTGACTACAATATCTAACTACCTACTAGTATGCAAGCCAAACCCCGTCGCCTCTCCACCAAGGAACAGATGACAAGCGTTGCTCCACTGTCTATGCCACTTTTTGCACCTCCACCTACCTAAGTACCTATTGTGTACATACACGCCCACACAGAGTAGTGTCATTGTCTGCTCGTGGCGCGGCTAGATGAATGAATGCGAATCCTGCTGGGTAACGCGACTCTCCGTGTTGTAACACCTGGTCAGTCGTGTCAAGCGGCATGCGCGCTTCTCCGCCCATTTTCCCCAGGCCCGCCTTTGAAAATACCGTCGGATAATATTCGCGCTACTAACCAGGTACATCACGACTAAACGTTGCAGGCTTGCAGCCAATTAATGGTCCTAAGGTAGTAGTTCCGAGCGGACTCGCCGCATCCGTACTACCTAGGCTATCAATTCGCTACACTTCTTAGCACCTCCTCTACTGAGACTGCAGCGCTGCCGTCTTCGAGAAGGCGTTGTAGAAGTCGTAGAAAGTGACACGACGATGAGCTGTCAGTGGCTGCCAGGACCCCATAGTGTGCCACAAAAGTAGGTATCCTCTTCTGACAGATACACACTGTACTTAGCTTGATCGGTTGCTGTCATGGCGGTGTTGCAACGATTCATGTGGCCCCGACTGCTGTCCGTGGCAACACCAGGGTACCTATCGTGTCTTTGCTGCCCAAGATCAGCAATTGGGCGAATCACGGACTTTTACTCCCAATCAAGCCGTTCGGTACGTATTCGGACGTCTAGTTCGATTTGCATAGATGTGATAAATTGATAAATTCTTTCACCTGGTCGCAGAGGCGTTAAAAAAAATTTCACTAGTTTGAACAAACCTCTATTAGCGCGCTTCATAGCAAGACTGCTTAAATGGCATCAGCAAGAGGGAAGTGTGTTTGAAAGACGCCAAGATCCGGAATTCCACAGCCCCTTCAATGTGACGTTAGCTCCCTTTGAAACACTCTCCAGTCAATGTCAAAACAGCCAACTCGGTGTCCGTCACAGTATGATCAAAGAAGGACAAGAAAATCCAAGGGCTAAGCCATGCAAGCAAACCTATTGCGCCGAAAACCATATCACAAGCCGCCTCTACAAGGTTTCAAAATCATGTGCCAAAGTTACAACATCTTCACACCCCAGGGCTAGTCCTGCTTGAGAACACCTAATGATGAACAAAGTCGGTCACACATTGCCTCCGAGTCGGTGAGCAGGTTCACTACGTGACATGGCGTCTCATCATCGGACCCAATTTCCGTAGTCCGAGCTGTGCGCTTCAAACGGCAAGCATGATAGAGCCATCGATTCGTCTATCTTGATTATTTCACCGGGAATTTCTGCCCAGCTCGGTAGAGGGGCTGATAACGATGAACCATCGCTCAGCGCCGAAGTTGTAGGCGAAAGCCTTTTCCGCATACCTAGTTCAAACTCGCGATCGCCGTCGAGGTCCTGACGATCGAAAGAACCAAATGGATACCTACTAATGCAGAGTCGGTGATCTACTTACTCGCGACATTCGCGCAAGTACGGAGGACCGTTTCAAAAGTCATGTCTGACAGGGGTACGCCACAACGCCACCCAAAACGCCACCAAAACGCCGATCTCTCTCTCAATCTGCCTTTGCCCTAAACCTCCTGCCCTCTATATACTCATTGCCACCCTCTAACTCAATGATTTTTGGGATATGGATAAGGATACGCTCAATCCATGATTGAATCTTCTGTTGTGGGAGGTCTCTCCAACATTTCTGCCATACTCGATGAGCCTCAGCCTTTGAATGAGGAGCTCCTTTCTTCGTAGTCTCTCTCTTCATATAGAACCAGCAAGGCTCAATACAATTGCAGTTAGGAGAGTTACCACACCAGAGCATCCTCTGGACGTGGTGAATTGAATATACAACCTCCTGATAGTGATAAGCGTGGGCAGGTGCCTTATCCTCCATTACCATAGTCTGAGGCCTATCTTTCATATACTCTTTAGTAAAGGGAAGAAGCTTAGGAAGAAGTACGCATGACTGATATCTCCACTAATCAATACCTCCTCCTCCTCCTCGTACAAGCTTCCCATTCTTCTCAGTCCATCTCCATTTAGGCTTCTTGCCTGGCTTGTTGCGTAGACCTGTCCTCCTCATAGCTGTAGTTAACTCCCACTCCTCTCTCATTATAGGCTCCAACTCAGTGTTCAATTCATTAATCTTAAGAGTAGCTGTATCTTTCTCTGCCTTAGTCTCTGGTTTGTAGATATGGCAAGGACCTTTCTTGTCGTACGTGAAGCAGCCCCAAAACATGAACTCAGAGTAGCCCTTCCATCTCTCTCGTATATAAGACTTGACTACTCTTTCATCTACCTTCCTCCACACTCTATAGCCCCCACGCCGGTGATTCAAGACTACAGAGGTCTCATCAGTCCAGATTATATTCTTCCAATCCTCAAGCGTCCAGTCCTTATGGTCTTGAGCCCACTTAAGTCTCTGATTCCTCATCTCCTGTGTCAACCCAGGCTTCCTCGTGGGCTTGGTCTTCTTGTATCCAGCCTCTCTTAAGACTCTCCAGACTGTAGTAGCTGAGATATCGACTCCTTGGAGGCTGAGATCACCAGCAACGTCAGCACATGTCTTCTCACGTCCGTATCGATCACGGCGTACTTGCTTAACCACCTCTTCTTTGACCGTAGGCGTCTTTTTAGGGGGGCGACCAGAGCGTGGAGCGTCTGCAACGTGAGCAGGATCAATCGTGAGAGGGAATCCATTAGGCTCAAAACCAGCATCAATAGCTCTGCTATAGATTCGATCAATAGTACGTAGATTGATCCCAGCTAGGGCAGCGATCTCAAGGGTAGACTTGCCCACAGAAGAAGACTTCAAAGTAATAATCATTGAACGCATAGGAGCATTTGTCACAGGACCTTGGGGAGCCATTACGACAAAGAAACCTCACAAAAAGAAGAGATATAAGGTATCACCAGCCTCAACAAGGAGCTCACGAAAGAAAATTCACGCCAAGGAGAGTATTGCCGGCGTAGGGCCGATGTGGCGTTTTTGTGGCTTCAGACATGACTTTTGAAACGGTCCTCCGTACCTAGGCAGTCATTCAAGGTCGTACTGACCTGGCAGCAAGCAACATGACAACGCTTGGCGGGTCGCATACTTATTAGGCTCCCATCTGTCATGATGGCCTGTGTTACATGTGTATCAGAGCCCGCACATGAGCTGCACGTTCGTCTGAGTGGACTATCTAAATGAAAATATCACTAGGACGGAACGGGAAGCAGACACACACACGCCAGGGGATGTGGTTGTCTAACATACTTAGTAAAATGGGTGCAACCCTTTGGTAACCACCCACGACAGCGCATCTAATAATCATATACCTGTCGAAACTTGAGTTTGGTATGGTCATTGCAGAGGCAAATAACAAAATCCAAAGGAGGAAAAATCGCTAAGCGAACCCCTTCAAACAACTGTGAGGCAAAAAACAACAATAGGGGATCAAACCTTGTCGCTCATCTCCTTCTTGGAATGCGCTCACCCGCACACTGTATTCACAACCTCAACATATCCCAGTGAGATCATAAACTTTTCGCACACTCGAGCTTAAGATTTGTCGCATGTTTCTTCCCTCTATTCGATTGCTATAGAGACGAAGCGGGGTATCATGGCGGTCACCCTTATTCTCAGCGCTCTGGCAACCATCATCTTCTACTACCTCGTCAATGCATACCGTGGCCTCTTACGCAATATCACATTAGCAAAGAGCTCAGGGCTCCCTGTAGTGGTGGCTCCAGTGAACGTCTTCGGTGTATTCTGGCTATCGACTTACACATTGTGGCTTCCCTTGTTGAAGCGATTCCTTCCAACTTCTCTCCACGGGCTCTGGGTAGAGTATGTTCTCCCTATCAATTGCACTCAAAATTAATCTAACCACACAATCATTTCAGGCTCTTGCACCCAGAATGGGGCTATCTGATTAGTCATATGCCATTTAAAAAACTTGGTAAAGATGTCTTTTTGGTTGCATCCCCAACAATGATTCAATGCTTCGTGGCCGATGCCGAAGCAACGACACAAATTACTTCAAGACGAAATGACTTTCCTAAGCCCCTTGAACTTTACACAGCACTCAACATCTATGGGAAAAATCTACTCTCTACCGAAGGTGCAGAATGGCGCATGCATCGCAAGCTTGCCGCGCCTAGTTTTAGCGAGAAGAACAATGAATTAGTGTTCACTGAATCACTTCATCATGCACAATCCCTACTTGGGCTGTGGACCGGGCCGAATGGGCGTAGTAGTCAGACTGTGGCAGATCCATCTTTGGGGCGATGAACTTTGCCCTGTATGTGATCAGCAGTGCAGGCTTTGACGTACGTGTTGTGTGGCCACATGAAGAGGGTAAGCCAGCTACCCAGAGAAAGAGCCAGGGTAAATCGATGTTCGTGGGCTCAGAGATACCGTCCGGTCACCAGATGAATTACCGTGAAGCTCTAAGCGAGCTATTGCATAATATCATGATTACTCTCATCATTCCACCAAAATTTCTAGGTAAGTTATTTCTACTTTACAATAGTCCTGCAGAAGGTGTGTCGTGTCGCACTTAATTTCAATCATTGACTGTTTTGGACAGCAAAATCTCCCCTCAAGGCGCATCGTAAAGTAGGTAAGGCAGTAGGTGAATGGGTCAGTATATGGATGAGCTTTACGAACTGAAAAAGAGCCAAGTAGCTTCCGGTGATGCCACAGGTGGTATGGACCTTTTCGAAGCGTTGATTCGAGGAAGTGGCATTCTAGACAAAAACACAAATCATTTGCAAAAGAGCGATCTGCTGGGTAACGCTTTTATACTTATGCTGGCTGGCCATGAAACCACTGCTAATACCTTCCATTTTTCCTTGATTAACCTCGCAATGAATTGGGGATCCCAGAAACGGCTTCAGGAAGATGTTGAGAAAGCCATCCAGGGCAAACCTATCGAGGAATGGAAGTATGAGGAGGAATTCCCAAAATTCTTCAGTGGGATGCCGGCAGCAGTTATGAACGAGACCCTTCGACTCATACCGCCGACTGTCAATATCCCCAAATCCACCGCACCTGGTCGCCCCCAGCAAATTACTCTGGGTGGAGAGCAACATACCATTCCAGGTGGCACACACGTTCTTTTAAGTTGTGCAGCTCACAAGAATCCTAAATACTGGCCGGCAGCGTCGAGTGTGTTGGAGACGGACAGTATTCCGGACGTTGACCGCTTCAGACCCGAGCGCTGGCTTATTGGCGCCGAAACCACGGACGACTTTATCGACATCAACTACGATGACGAGGAACTGCGCGGGCCCTCTGGTGAGGATACCTCATCACATCTGTTCAAACCCGCAAAAGGCTCGTTTATTCCTTTTAGCGATGGCTTTAGATCTTGTATAGGCCGACGCTTCGCACAAGTGGAGATATTGGCTGCGCTCGCAGTTCTGTGCTCGCAATATAGCGTCGAGCTTGCAGTTGATGATTTTGCAAGTGATGAGGAGGTTGAGAGGATGCCTAGAGGTGGTAAAGAAAGGAAAGCAGTCTACAAGAAGGCCTGTGATAGGGCAAATTATTTCATCAAGGAAAAGGTGGCTAGCATCATCACATTACAGCTGAGGGGTGTGTCTATACCAATTCGATTGGTTCCAAAGGGTGAGGAGAGGTTTATATTTGATTCTTAGTCCAATCTGTAATATACAATCGATGTACGCCACGTTATTTGATTATCCTAACAATGATATATGCCTGCATATCTAGGCAGTCAAATCTAAAGTGTTCGGCCCAAATGAGCCCACGTGGAACCCTTGGTTATGGAGCTACCCCACAAAACGACACGCATGTCACTGAAGCTACCCCACTAGGAGAGGCCAACATTCGCGCGTTGATAAGGTCAGCATCCACCTGACTTGCAAAACGTGACTCTCCTCTTATTCCTACCCAAGAGTAAGATCCCATAACATTACTTCCAAATTCATCAAAATATTTGTCAATGTCCTCCTCAAGCTTTCCACCAGACGAAATAAAACAAATAGCGCTGGAAGTAGCAACACTTCTTAAAGAGAGGAATGAGACAATATCGGTAGCAGAAACAGTACTGTGTGATCATCCTCTAGCTTACAAGAGTGCTAATGGATCAACAGGCAGCGGGTGGCCTAGTATCTGCCAGCCTGCTTTCTTTGCCAGGTGCATCACTCTACTACAAGGGCGGGCTCACACTCTACACGCTCGAGTCCCGTATCGCCTTCGCAGGCTGGACACCCCAACATATTGAGAACTATAAAGGCCCTACCCCAGAAGTAGTGTCTGGACTCGCAGAACATACACGCAAGACATTAAATAGCACCTATACCATTAGCGAGAGTGGGACAGCTGGGCCAACTGGTGGGGAAAGGAACAGAACGCCAGGGTATGTCGCGCTTGCTGTAGCCTGGGACGGTAGAGAGACTGTAACGAGGGAGGTGGAGACGGGTTCTAGTGAGAGGGAGCAAAACATGGTAAGGTTCGCGGTGGAGAGCCTGAAATTTGTAAGAGATGTGATTCAGGGAGATGGAAAGTTGTGAGGAGCAGAGACATATTTTTCATGTCCTTGAAGCATTGAACCGTCGGTGGCGTATCGTATAACAGGAGAGTGTGCACTCAACTAATAAGCTCCAATCGTATCGTTCACGCTCTCAGCCCAATATGCGTTTGCCAACTTACTCTTTGCTTCCAACTTGGTTCCTCGGAGCATTGCTCGTTGTTCGCTGATGGCCGCGGATGCTGTTTCTCGATAGTAGTGTCTCTGGTATATTTGACACGCATGATTGTGCATAGTTGTGGACCAAGGTCATTGAAAGCAATTGGTACATTCTTTCTAAGAAATTATCAGCTATTTACGATTAGAAAACAGGTGCCGTATCCACCACTCCGGATCTATATGCCTCATCGTTTCTGGTTTCTCTTGTATTCCGAAGATACTGGCCTGTAGTTTGACCTTTTGGGAATTGGCCATTCACATCAAAACGATTCACTCATTGTCATGAACTTTTTGAACGCATGCCAACACTTCCTCGCCAGTCGATGATATGATATAGCTGCCGATGATAACAAGATTGTAAGTAAATAGAGGCAGTTTTGTTATGTGTACAAGTTCTTTGAGGTGGCATAGCATGTGTTGAACAGGTCCGTGTGAACACGATTGGCCTGCATGGTGTTTTTGATGATTTGGACTAGGTCCAGATCATGAGTGTTTTCCTTCTCAATTGCTCTGGGGCATTGCTCACATTTGTAAATGAGAGTAGAATGGGTAATATTGACAAGGAAGGACCAAGCTGCACATGAACCTTTGGTGCCGCATTGATAGCCCCAGAGTCAAAGACTAAAATGCCTTTCTCTGTCAATATCTTTTTCATATGACCCGGCTCAGATGAGATGATGCTGGCTAGTTTGCCACCGCCAGCCGTGTAGCTATGAGTTGGAGGAGATAAATGGGTGACCTTCAGGCTAATGGGATGGTTAGCCATTGGATTTATTGTCATATGTGAGAGTTTATGAAATGACGAAGCAAGCATCAGCACACTTTGGTAATCTCTGAACTAGAGGCTAAATCAGAGCTTGATGCTGATCAATAGCCTTGGTTGCTACAGGTGTTGCAGCAGTTGTTTTTGTTTTGTTTGTAGATTTTGACTGACATACTATCTTCTACGGAAGAAAAAAATTGAAATTTATTTTGGGTCTTAATGTAGAAAGGGTAGAGCCATAAGGAGAAACTTGAGGATTAGGTTAGTAAAAAACCGCTCCCATGTAACTACTACTTCCTATGCTACTGGGGGTCACAGCCTATTGTCCAGAAGGAGATCTTCGACTAAGATAATAGTAATTCGATCCAATGCGAGCATTCAAACTTTTGTCATCTGATGGATATGACTTGAAGTTCATCTTCTTTCGTCTAAGGTACTAGGACATTCGGCTCTGAGCCTCCTCGTGTGTTTCAAAAGTACCCTGAAACTTGTGGCGGTTATTGACAGCTTCTCATTTTGGACTCAGTAGTCATTGCTTCCTACAGTATTAGTATGCACTACACTGATCTGATTGTATGGCCTTGGGTTGAACAGCTTACCTTTGATTCTTACAAGCGTTTGAAGTAAGCCCATCAGGGTTTTAATTCATAGAATGTCTGATGTTAAAGCGAAGAAACATGTTAGTTATTATAGATATATATTCCCTAGTATCGTTATACCATATAGCAAGAATTACGATCAGTTATAGATATGGTTTTCATTACCACAATTTTTTATCAACGCATTAGTTATCGACAACTTTATTACTTTTTTCGATGGCTTCTATTACTTCCTCGAGTGTATATAGTAAGTATACTCCTATAGATATTACAAGCAAACCAAGACGCCTGGTTTGCTCACTCTTGTAATTCGCACTTTTGCTACTTTATGCTACTCCCTCTATAATAAAGAGGAATACATTTATGTTTAACGTGCCTAGAGACCATGATGAGTCAGATCAGAGTATCGAGTAGTACGAAAATCTAACATGCCTAAATGAATACCGACGAAACCCCGGAAACAGTTAACCTGGTATCGACAACAAAAACGCGACGATTGATATATAGTATTCTTATTGGGCAGGGATATAAATATATAAAGATACGATACACAGTAAAAGATGTACTGTTGATGATCTTAAGACCAGCAATTCCGGCCTGTATAACATAGGGAGAGGTGGGGTATCAAGTCCTCGAAGAATCGCATACACCGAAAATTCAAAAGTAATGTACCTGAGAAAGGCCCCTCTGTGTAAATTGGGGCTTGAACATGAAAAAAAAAGTATTCAAATTTGCAGGAGATAAACTAAGTCATGCAATACGTAGAACAACAATACTTAAGAGACGACAGTCAACAACAGTGTATAACAAGAAAAGGAAAACAACATAGAAAACGCACAAGTTAGTAGAAACCTATCGAGATGCAGGCGGAGCGGAGACGCGACGCCGTCTCGCCTTCAGGGGCAAACCATAACCACCCAACAACGCACAACAGAGACAACCCCAAGGCAAGCAACAACACCCTAAATGAGCTAACAACAATTATAGAGGAAATCGAGAAGGAAGGAAACGAGAGAATAAAAGCGCTAACGCGCCAACTGAGAGTAAAGATAGAAGACAAGCTGAGGGAGCAGAAACTCATAACCCGCACCTGTGACCAAATCATCCGAGGCATACAGGACAAACTACCCACTAAGCAAAACAGCAAACAACTCAGAAGCAATACAAACAGTTGAGAAACAACTACAGAGAACAGGAGGTAACACAAAGATTAGGTCAATACGATGGCTACGCGACGAAGAAACGACGGCGAACCGACGCGGCGACGCACCCCCCAAGACAAGAGGATCGTTAATCATCGGGGTAACTACACTAGCAGAACAGCAACAAGTAATTAAACAAGGCATCATCATTGGGGCAGAATACTTTGAAGCAAGACTATACGACAACATACTAGACATCAAACAATGCTTTAGATGCAGAATATAGAGCCACAAGCAAGGAGCCTGCGCTAAGAAGGTGAGGTGCATGCAATGCGCCAGCGACCATAATATAAGGAAATGCGAGACTAATAATATATACTACTACAACTACAGAAAGAACTATAGAGTATAGTAGAAAAAGGACTACCTAGCTTATATAAAATATAAAACTAATCTTTAAACCCTACATATAGAACTCGCTAGATAGTCTATATACGTAAGATATAATAAATAACCCTAATAGTAATTCTACTTCTAAACCCTAATAAATAGTATACTAGGTAAATATACCTAATACCCTACTAAAATACTAGAGCCTTAATAGCGTATAGGTAGACCTAGAGAGATAGAATATATAGTATAAGTAGTATAGGTAGACCCTATATAAATAATAATCTAAATAAACGTAGTATTACAATAATAAATAATAGAAAACCTAGACTAAATAGAAGATATACCTATAGATCTCTAATAAAAATAATTACAATACTATAATATAACTATAGTAACGTAAATAAAGGGAAAGTAAGACCTTTCTTTAATACTATAGAGCTAGTAAAATACTATATACTTATAATATAGGAGCTAGCGTAGAACTAATACACTAAAACTACCTACTACCTACTAGGATATACTTTAGTATATAGGGGCGAAGAATATATAAAAGTCTACTTTATAATAAGTAAAGTACTTAACCTTAATATATAGAAACTAATAACTAGTACGCTAAAGATTTATATAATATTAATCTCTACTAAAGAAGGAAATATAGTAGTCTATAATATATATAATCTAGTTAATAAACTAATAAACTATAATACTATTAGTAAGCTCCTTATAAAGCTAGATAAAGAATCCTAAGGATAGAAAATAATTATAATAGGAGACTTTAACCTATACTACCTAGTATAGGGAGGTATAGAGATAGGCTAGTAAATAGGTATAGGCTAGGTTAGGGTTAAGTTAGGATCGTATAGGCCCTAGGTATAGGTATAGTTAGTATAGACTAGGTTACCTTAGGTCTAACTAATATAATTTTCTTACTAAGTATAATTTACTTTATATTTACTAATTAAGTATAAGTATAATTACTTTATTATAGTATATAATTATAGGATTTACGATTTTTTTCTTATATTTATATATAAGTATAATTAAGTTATAATAGTATATAATTATAGGAAATAAGGAATTATAATATTATTAGGCCTTATAGCTACTCTATACTAAGTTTAAAACTTATTAGACTTTTTTCTATATAGATTTTAAAATTTTTAAAATTCTATAAGGTTAAACTTATAATAGTAGTACTTAGCTAGTTAAGAGTCTTTAACTTAAATAGTAACCCTTTTTACGTAAATAGTATTTATATTATAATCTAGAATTATTAGTATATATAATTATAAGTTAATATAGAGAGTAAATATATACCTTTAAGATAGCTAATTATAAAGGACTTAGTAGCCTCTTAGAGAGCTATAATTATAGAGGCCTAGAATTAGTAAGAACGATCTAGTACGAGTTCCTAGGTAACCTTATAATAGAGGCGCTAAAAGGGAAGCTTATAAATTAGTAATTTAGTTAACTTCTAATATTACCTAATCTCTCTAATTACAATAGCTATTAAATATTAGATTAATAATATAATTAATAAATATAATAATATACTACCTAGCTTAAAGCGATACTTTTTCCTAAGAGCTTCTATAGTAGGTACTAAATAGGTAGCTATTATAGGTAATCCCTTTCTAGGGCTCTTACTACTAGTTAACTTATATGCAACCTACTTAGTTCTTACTATTATAGATAAATTTAGGGAAAGTAGATAATTTAGAGAGACCTAAGAATATAATTAGTATTAGATTATTAAAATTAGAGTAACTACTATAATAAATTACTATAATAATAGAGTTATAGGGAAGTATAGGTTATAAGTTAAAAACGCGTTAAGTAGTAAGTTTAAGTACTTACTTAAGTTAGCGCGCTACTAGCGCGACGCTAGTGCTGCGCTAGTACTAGTTAGACTCTAATATAGCCCTAGCGCCGCGCTAGTACCCTAATAACCTAAATTCACTTACCTTTTATCTTTACTACCTAATTTTAACTTAACTAACTATAAACTCTATAGTACCTACCTATATTTTACTAGCTACTCTAATTATTATATTTCTTTATTATAGCTATCGCGTAATAGAGTCCTTATACCCTAATTAAGGCCCTTCTAATAGCCTATATACCCCCCTAAAGTTTAAGATTCTAGATAATAATTCTAAGGATATATTAGTTAATCCTAAGAATATAGAGGTTAGTATTATAGATATATTTATCCTAGTCTTTTATAATAGTACTTACTAACTTATATAGGGTTTTAAGTATAAGGAAGATAAGATTTATTATATCCTCTTACTATATAGAGGAGGAGGCCAATAGAAAGGGCGTCCTATAAATATAAAGGTACTATATAAGCGCGAGCTTAGTAATAGCTCTCGCGCTATTTAGTAGAGGACTTTAGCTTTAATATACTCTAGTAAAGAGAAGGCTCTTAAAGCTACTAATATAGTAGATCGCGCTACTAGGTATTAGCTTAAAGCTAGGTTAAAGAAATCCCTAATATATTAGAATCTTAATAAAGATAGAAAGGATTTTATATAGGGTAATAAGCTTAAGGAGCTTAATAAAAAGTACTTTATAGATTAGAAGAGTAGTAAGTTATTATAGTCTTTTATTATATATTATTACTTATAATTAATAGAAGAGTAGCTTAAGAACTAACTCTATTAAGTTTATAAAAAATAGGCTAAAATTTAATATAAAAATAACCTTAAGAGGTATAAAGAGATAATAATAGAGACTTTAAGTAGTAGGATTATACCTAATAGGCTAGAGGTAAGCTATACTACTACGCGGGTTTTCGGCTATTATAGTATTATATACCTCTAAATACGTAAACTCTACTAAGATAGATTAGTAAAACTTAAGAGTAATTTATTTAAAGATAAGGGTAAAAAGTTAGAGTAGTTAGTATTCTACGATAATCTTACCCTAGAAGAGAAAGAGATAGTAGAAGATACTACTTAGGAGTAAGTTTATTATAGTCTTTTATTATAAGTATATACTAACTAAAGTAAGGCTACTAAGTATATACTAGTTTCTAAGCTTCTAGGCGTAGATTAGCTTAAGCTTAATACTTCTAGTTCCTATATTCTAGGTAATAAAGATAAGTATAAGAAGGAGCTTAATTATAATAATAAGATTAATAATTACTATAATAATATACCTAATAAGTATAAGACTAAAGAGTAGTACTAAGAGTTTTAGGATAAGGTTAATACTAACTCTAAGGGTAAAACTAATTTTAAGGGGTTTCCTTAGAGTAATTCTAAGTAGATAACGCGTAATCTTAGCTACCTATTAGTAGCTAGTTACTATAATTATAGCTAATAATTATATTTAGATTTAAATATACCTAACTTAATAATAAATTAATAGTTTTATAATATTTTATATAGGTTTTATATATATATAGCTAGTAGAAATAAGTAATAGATATAAAACGTAGTATACTATAGTTAAATTCTTAGTATTAGAGTCCCTAACTTATAAACTATATAAAAAAAACCTACTTAAAAAAACCTAGTTATACTACCTACTAAGTATTAAGTAATTATTATATTTTTATTATAGTTTCTTATTACCTTTTTATTATAGTTTCTTATTACCTTTTTATTATAGTTTTTTTTTTATTATAGTTTCTTATTACCTTTTTATTATAGTTTCTTATTACCTTTTTATTATAGTTTCTTATTACCTTTTTATTATAGTTTCTTATTACCTTTTTATTATAGTTTCTTATTACCTTTTTATTATAGTTTCTTATTACCTTTTTATTATAGTTTCTTATTACTTTTTATTATAGTTTCTTATTATAGTTATATCCTCTTATACTCTAGTACTCTAGTTATAGCTAATATTAATTTACCTCTTAATCTCCTATAAATCCTCTATTAATTCTAATTAGAGGTACCCTATATTACTAAAGAAGGAAATAAATTAGATATTTCTATACTCTAATACCTATAAAATAAAAAAGATAAAGAGGTTATTACTATATAGACTACCTAGTAGGGTAATACTATATAGGCTATAATATCTAAGAATAAAATTTAATAGAACTTACCTACTTATATAGGCTAAATCTAGAATTAATTTAGGGAAGCTATAAGTACTATAAATAGTTACCTATATATATTCTACCTTAACTATAGTAAATTACTTTAATATCTAGTAAGTAAGGGAATAGGTACTAAGTACCTTATAAACTATTATAAATTAAAGAGTTATATAAATACTCTAGCTCCTATTTACGTATAGGTATCTACCCCTACTAGATAAACCTCTTAACTTCGAAATAGTAACTTATTAGACCTATCTCTAGTATACTCTACTATAGTATTCGAGTAGGAATTAGTCTAGGTAGTAATTAGTAGTAACTAGTTATTTAGGATAGTAGAGCGACTATCCTTTAAACGCTTTATCTAGTTCCTTAGGCCTAATACTATAATAATTACCTATTATAAATTCTAAAGTATATTTAATAATTAATTTAAGGTAGTAATAGGGTTACTTCTTAATAACCTTAGTATAGTAACTAAAGTATTAATTGCGCTAGATATATAGTCTACTAATAACTACCTTAGCTTTCTAGGAGTTAAGGGATACTATATTACTAATAAATAGAAGCTTTAAGAGAAATTACTAGATTTTATCCTAATTTATAGTTACTATACTAGATCTACTATAGCTAAAGGACTATTTAAAGTCCTTTCTTAGATAAAAACTAAGTTATAGCTACTAGCTATTACTACTAATAATACTAGTAATAATAGTACTCTAGTTAGTACTTTATAAGTAAAGCTAGGAGAAGAGGGTATTAACTAGAACCTAAATAAAAATACTATCCCCTACCTTACCTATATTATTAATATTATTATTTAGGATATTATCTAGTATCTTAAACTAGATACCTTAGAGGATATAGAAACTAGAGAGACTTTATAGAGGCGCTACCTAGACGATATTACTATATAAATATTAGTTCCTAACTCTCTCTATAAAGTACTTTACCTTTATTATAGTTATTTATTATATACTAAGCTCTATCTAGCTCTAGGCTATATACTTTATAATTAATCGATCTATATAACGTTATAAGCGCTTTATAGCTATATAGTACCTACTACTAATAAAGGATTATCTAGGAGTTATACGAGATATTAAAATATACTAGAACTTAACTTTTAATATATATAAGCGCGTAGTTTACCTTAAAGAGTATATTAATATATAGCTATAATAAGAAATTAGATTAAGAGTAGGTACTTCTAATACTTTAAGCTATAATAGTATAGCTGAAGTAGACTATCGCGACCTTAAACGCCTTTAATTATTAACTACTAAGTAGTACTACCTTAAGCTTATTACCTAGATACTATAAAACTTTAAATAGGCTACTAGCGCTTTAAGCTTAAATAAGAAGCTATAGGTTTAGTTTATTTAGCTTATATATAATAAGTTATTTAATTTCTTAGATAATATAATAGATAAGCTAGGTAGTAATATAGAAACTAGAGATAATACTAAGTAGCTAAAGGTAGTAAGAGATATAGCTAAATAAGGTTAAGTAAAGCTAAGTAAGTACTATAGGCGGACTAATAAGAAGTATAGGTTCTTATTTAACTACGCAACTATCTTAGATCCCTCTTAGAAGCTTACTACGTACGAGGTACTATTATTATAGTTATTTATTATAGATTAATACTAATTATATATATAGGATGAAATATAGGAGGCCTAAGATAAGTATAACTATTGCTAATAATTTCTTAACTATATTAGTCGATACGACTCTATAGGAGCTTAGGTTTATACTCTAGCTCTAATTACTAACTCTAGGAGATCGTAAGGTACTAAGTAGTTCTAAAACCCTCTACTATTAGTTTAGTTATAGTTAAGTAGTTTCTCTTAGCTATTAGTATCTACCCTAAGTTAAGACTCTAGTATACTAGAAACTAAAGAGAGTAATAGAGTAACTTATAAAGAAGGAGAGTCCTATCTTAGTACTCTACTAGTTATACTAGGCGAGTATACTAATATCCTTACTTAGTAGAAATTAAATAAAGGGAACTATTCTTAGCTTACTTAAGTAGTAAAGGATATTTTAGCTATCTAACTTACTAAAGTTAGTATTAAGCGCGTATTTAATATTACTAAAGATATAATTAGGGATTAAAGGTATTACCTTTCTACTAAAATAATTAAGAGAGTTATAATCCTAAGATATTTAGTTCTATAAGAGGAGGTATTAGATCTTAAGTAAGATAATAATAAGGTACTAGCTTATAAGCTAAACGATTTATTTAGGCTACTATACTAGATTAAGGATATAGAGACTATAGAGGAGGATAGTAAGGAGGACGAGTCCCTAAGGCTACTACTACGAAAGCGCTAGCGCCTAGTATAGTACTATAATTAATAGCTATAATAACTAAAGTAGCTATTAGGAAAGCTATATTAAGCTAGCTTAACTACTAAAATAGAGATAATAGATCTCTACTATCCGCGCTAAGAGACCTTAGTATACCTAGTAGAGATAGATATATAAACTAGTAGAAAAGTATAGAAAAGAGATATATAGATATTAATTAATTACTTCTATTAATTAATTAGAATTATTAAGTTTATTATATAGATTTATTATAGTCTAATCTTATCTAATTTAAATAACCTCTAAAACCTCCTTAAATATAATAGTAGTATAGACCCTAATTAAATATTACGAAAAACCTTAAATTTATATATATATATAAAATATATCTAAAAAATATAACGTAACCTAATTAGGATAGTAAATATATTTAATATATATAATATTTTATAATATAATATAACCTAATAGATACTCTAACCTAACCTATACCTACGCTAGTACTAGGTTTAACTAAACCTATACCTAGAGCCTATACAACCCTAACCTAACCTAACCTAGAGGGGTAGGAACCCTAACCTAACCTAAACCTAGAGTCTATATAATCCTAACCTAACCTAACCTATTAATAGGTACCCCTAACCTATTTACTAGCCTATATAGAGATAAGAACTAACCTAGCAGTAAATTAACTATAAGCTAATATAATAATATAAGGACTATAACTATATACCCTAAAAGGTATTCTAACTTAGAAAAGAGGTAATAGATAGATAGTAATTAACCTTATATACCTATTAGAAGGCCTAGAATAAAGACTAGAGTACTACTAACTAGTCCTAGAATAGGCCCCTATAAAAGACTATATACTAATCTAGATTATAATCTCTATTAATATTAATATAATAGTATAATATACGTAATATACTATAAACTAGCTCTATATAAGTAAATTTATAAAGGATATAGAATAGGATTAATAGGTAGAGAACGCCTAGCTCTTATAAGCCCTCTAAATAACTATCTAAGATAAACTTAAAGTATACTACTTAAGAGTATAACTAAGTAAATATACTAGAAGGAAATAGTTACCTACTACTAGCGTCCTACTAGTAAATGCTAGGTAAGCTTACTATAACCTTACTAGAAACTATATAATAGATATAGAAGATTAACTAAATAACCTAAATAAGGCCTTAAGGAAAGAGATATAATAGGTAGACTAAGTAATATAGAGAACGTTTATAAATAACCTTAAAGAAGTAGTAAAGAAACTAAATAAATTAATATAGGAAATAATATAATAGAGTAGGGACTATAATAGTAGACTAAAGCTACTACTATATATACCTACCCTATAAGCTATACTATTAGCTACTAAGTTCTTCCTACTATAAGGTAATATAGACCTTAGTAATATATAGGGGGAACTATAGTATACTAATAGTAATACGTAAGTAGATTAATAGAGCGAAGATAGACCTAATATAATTAATATCCTATATATCTATACGTAGTAGCTCTAGCTATTACGTACTATAGAGTATATATAGTAAGAGCTTCTAGTAAAGGGGTAACTAGATATATAGGCCTATAGCCTATATATATAGTTCCCCTATATAGATTATAGATTAATCGTACGTAGAAGAATAACCTTAAATATATATATAGACCTAAGAGTTTATACTTAACCCCTATATAATATTATACTAAGCTTACTATATACTTTCGCGCTATAGAGAAAGCCTATAAATACTAATTAGTAGGTAATTAACTTTATCTATAAATTAGCTAAGTAAAGATAGAGTTAAACCTTCTAGTAGAAGTTAGTCTCTATTTCGTGTATATCCTAAATAGAAATAACTAGGGATAAGAAGATTAATCACTAAACTATATAGACTAAAAATACTTATAGTTACGTACTTAGTAATTGGGTATATAAGTCGTCTAAGACCCTATATAGAATAATAGGAGATAGTATATAACTTATATAAATAAACGATAATATACTATATAATTAAAACTAGATAGTAAAACTATCTAAATACTATCTAAATAAGATACCTAGTCTAGACCTATAAGCTCGCATAGGAGCTACTAAGATATAATAGAAGATAAAGAATAATAGGAAGATATAGTAAGAGGTATAAGTATCTTAATACTAACCTTCTAGAAAGAGGTAAAATTAGAGTATTAGATAGACTTAATTAATATATCTAACCTAATACTAGAGTAACTAGCCTTATACGCTAGATACGCACTATACGAAATATAGCTTATAAACCTTATAGGTAAGGAGTTCCTCTAAGTATTTATTAAAGACTTTAATAAATAGATAGAGGACTACTAGGAATAAATTAACTACGCGTTCCGCAGAGAACTACTAGTAGTACTAGCTAGTAAAGAAATAAACTATACTCTTAAAGTTAAGGATCTCTAGAGTAAGAAGCTATATAGTATAATCTAGGGAAGGTATATATTAGGAAATCTAATTCCTATATAGATAAACCTAACTCTAAGAATAGAAACCCTATATAAAGATATTAAAGGTAAGAAACCTTAGGTAGTATATATAGAGCTAGTAGAATTAAACTAATAAGCGCCTATACTATTAAGATAACTATCTCTAATACTAGTACTAATACTATACTTACCTATCCCCTATACGACTAAAGTAAATATACTATTATATTACTAGTAGGATTAGTAACCTACCTAGAACCTACCTACTAAGGTATACTAGTAAACTATAATATCTTATAATCTATACGAATTACCCCTAACCTAAACCTATACTAATAATAAGCTACTACTTAAGAAACTTATCTAATTCTAGAAGGTATAGAAGAAGGATAATAACTATATAGGAAAATTATATAATATCCTTATAGATAAAATTAGGATCTTTATTAAACTATACTAGAGATTAGATATTAATAAAGTATAATATCTAAATATCTTTCTAGATATCCTAGAAGGCTATACGAATATATATTATATATATAATATAGGCCCTAGCTATAACTAGAAATACCTATATAAAAAACTTAATAACTACTTTAATACTAATATTAACTATAACTAGTACTAGACTAACTAGATAATAATATTATTCGTATAATATAAGTATAAGAACTTAACTCTAAACCTATATAAAGTCCTAGAAATTATAATTAATAAGCTAACCCTTATATAGAAGGCGCTTAGATAGGATTTTTAGGGGGAAGTCCCCCTATATACTATAGTAGTATAAGCTTACTAAGGCTAACTAGAACTAAAGTAAGCTATATTCTTAATTAAGCTAACGTATAAAGTACTATTTAGTAATCTATAATCTATACTTTAGATTATAATAGATAGATAGGTAAACTAATACTTATAAGAGCTAAAGGAATTATACTATATAGATTAATAGTATACCTTAATACTACGTATAGGATACCTAGGTAGTAGTAGTAGAGGGAATAAACCCTCTTCCTTTATAAAGAGAATAGGAGTATCTTCTATATAAGGAAAATAATAATATAATAGACCTTCTAGGTAAACCCTAAAATATTACTTTATTTACTATAAAGAGGGATATTAGTTATTAAATTATCTATATATAGATTAATTAAGAGCTAGATACTAATATATTAGCTTATATAAAGAATTCTATAGTAATACCCCTTTATAAGAAGATATAATAGCTTATATTATAAGCTTTAAAGGAATATCTAATAGTAAAGTAGATAATAAGACTATATAGGAGGATAAGTAGGAATTAGATTATAACTAAGATAATAGTAACTAAGCTATTAACTACCTAACTTCTACTATATATCTTTATCGCATAACTAGTAAAGATATATATAGTATAGATATATAATATTAAGTAAACTAGTTTATACTAGATAGAAGATACTACGCGATATACTAAGGCGAACTATAGGATACTAGCGTAGTAATAGTCTTAATAGTTAGTAAAATATAGCTAGAGGTATATATATATAAGAACCCTCGTACGAAGATAGACTAGACCCTAGGAATAAGTAATATTAGCTTTAGAGGATAGAACCTAAAGAGATTACTAGGAACTATATATATTACTAACCTAGTAGGAATAGTTATATACTACGTACTAGATACTCTTATACTATTCCTACTATACCTAGTAGATACTAATCGCCTAGGCGTATACTTTAATAATATATTAAATATTATCGTACGTAAGGATAGTATAATAGTCCCTATTATATATAAATAGGGATACCTATTCTTTAATATTAGTAAAGAAGAAACTACTTCCTTCTTTATAGAAATAGAACTACGACGCCTATATTATAGATTTAAATACCTATATATAGAATAACTTTATAAGATACTTATAGAAGTAGGCTATAAAGTAGACGCCTCTATACTAAAGGTAATCTAGAAGTTCTACTACTTCTATTAATAATAAGAGACCTTACTATAAAGGTTTAAATTTATAATTAAGGATAACTTATACTTTAACTATAAGATTATTCTTAATATTATATAAATTAGTAATAAGGATATACTATACGTTATTAATATAGATATAGCGTTCTAAGTAGTAATATTCTTAAAGTTTATATCTATATAAGATACCTAGGAGGTACTATATAAGTACTAGATTAATACCTACTAAGGACTCCTAGATTATATTATATATAACCTAGGAACTAACTTTACTATAGAAGAGTTTAGGACTTATATAAAGATTATTAGTATAGAATATAAATAAATACTAGTAGAAGTATACTAGGTAGTAGGAAAGATTAAACGCGTATACGTACTACTAAGGTATATATTTAATATTCTAAGAGTAGAATTAGATAGTAGTATAGATAATAAGACTATCCTATAAATAGTAGTTAAAGCCCTTAATAATATAGCTAGCCTAAATAGGCTTATACTAATACTACTAGTCTTTAGAACCTACCTAAGGATTAATATTAACTTACCCCTATTATCTAAGATAGTATAAAGAGTAAATACTATATATAAGGCTATAAGAATACTTAGGAATAAGAGAGTAAGAGCTAATATTAACTATGCGATTAATACCTATAATAGTATAAAGTTATATAAGATTCTAAACCTCCTACTTAACTCTAAGATTATAGTTTAGAGAGAGAAAAGTAGATAGATAGGCCTATATAAGCTTAAAGGTATTAAAGGTAAAAATATAATAGTTAAGCTTAATAATAGACTAGTTATATTTAGATATACTTAAGCTAAACTATACTACTATACTACTTAGCTATAAAAGCTATATTATATAGAAGAACTAGCTAACCTAGATAAGCTACTCCTACTATAGGTTAAACTACCCTATATACGCGCGCGTAGAAGACCTATAAGAGTAGTATAATAAGAGGCTAAAACTACCTATAAGAAGGGGTAAGAACCTTCCTAGGAATAAACCTTAGTAGTAGCTATAGGTATACTATAGCCTATAGGGGTAAAAGAGCGCAACCTTTATAAGGAGAGGAGAGATTAGATAAAGAGGATATACTAGAGAGAGGAGCTATATAGTAAGGAAATAGACTATATAGGAATACTAAGGCGCTATACGTATAAGCTAAGTAACTATAACCTAGGAAAAGAGAAGACTAGGAAGTATATATAGTAATATATATAGTTATTCCTTACCTAGAAGGAGAAGAATAACTATAAGTTAGTAGTTAAACTACGCGAAGAAGGAGTAATAATAATACTAGGAGTACCTTTAAAGAATCTAATTATATAGAGATAGATATACTTATCTCTAATAGTATATTTAAAATCCTCTACCTTAATAAAAATAAGTACTATAGTAGGATCTTTAACCTCTAACTTATATAAGAGATTAAAGGAAAGATAATATAACTATATAAGAAATCTAGGCTAGTACTTATAGGCTACTTAGATACTAGTAAGGAGGAAATCCTTACTTAGTCTCTAATAATCTAGTAGATAAGCTAGAGACTAATACTAGTAATAGGTGTATTACTAATAGCTACGATAGGATATACTATAAGCTTAGGGATATTACTTAAGCCTATATATAATCTAAGGATAAACTTCTCTATATACTATACTAAAACCCCTAAAGGAACTATAGAACTTATTCCTACTAAATATAATCCTATATATTATATAACTACTATATAGTATAGTAGAATTAGGCCTATATTAGTTTAAGACCTATTATAACTATTATAAGGATAAACTAGGAATAAGAACTTTATTATAACCTATATCTATTAATTATAGATAAGGGATAAAGTACGTTTAGGATTACTAGTCTATAAATAGATAATATAATTAGTATTATTACCCTAGCCTTTATATAGAAAGAATAAGAGGAACTAGATAAAGTAAAGTTCTATATAAAACTAAAGATAATCCTATCTAAAGACTAACCTATTAAATTTAATAGAGGAAGAATTATAATAGTATAAGATAAGATTAAACTTATATAGAAAGGATAAACTAGTAACCTCTATATAATAGACCTAATAGTATAAGATACTACCTAATAGTATATTATATAGAGAGCTAGGTATATATATTATATTAGTATACTAACTAGAGGTAGTATTTAACCTATTAGTAGCTATATAGATAATAGTACTATCTATAGAGGATATTAATACCCTTAACGTATAACTTTAATAGTAAATTAATAACCTAGAAAGAGGCCTAATATTTATTCTACTATAGCTAGACTATATAAAACTATTTATCTTTATAGATAGATTATTTATAAATAATAAGGACCTTAGCTCCTAGATTAGATTTATTATTATCCTAGTAATAGAGCGCTATAAAGGATAGGTATAACTTTAAAATCTATAGTAATATTATATACTAGAATTCTATTAAATATAAGAGAGTTATAAGGAGTATTCTTATAAGTAAGCTATATAGAATAGTAAATAGCTTTAACAATACTATTACTATTAGTATAATACTATAATAGATTATATAAATACTCTAATTACCCTAGGTTCTAGTAGTAGTATACTTAGACTTAAAGTCCCTATATAATTACCTTATAAAACTTAGTATAATAAATAAGAAGAGACTTATAATTAATATTATATCTCTTTAAGAATTATATAAGAATAGGGAAATTATAGAAGTTAGATAGATTAATAGTAAAGATAATCCAGCTAATATATATATAAAGAAAACGCTAAATTTAGTAATTAAGAGACTTATCTCAACTAATACACTTAATATTAAAGTAGAGGCGTTTATTAACTAACTTAAACCTATATATACTAAAGAAAAATCTCTACTAGTATAAGGTACTATATACGATATACTAACTATATCTCCTTTATTAAATCTATTTTTTTTTACTTATTTTTATATTATATATAATTATAGAATATATAGAGTAGGGAGAGAGTAACTATATATTAGATATTATAAAAGAAAAAGGAAAAATAAAGGAAAAATAAAGGAAATCTAACTAATATATAAAGATAAAATATTAGAAGAAAGGAAAAATAAAGAAAAAGAAAAGAAAAATAAAGGAAAAATAAAGGAAAAGAAAAAATCCTCCTTCTTCTACTCCTTCCTCTCCTAAAGGACCCTTATATATAGTACTAGTACTATAAGCTATAGCTCTACTAGATATAGGAGCTATAGGTACCTCTCTAGACGCCTAAAACCGTACGATATTCTAGAAAGAATAGAGCCCTAGTAGAACTACTATACCTATAGGCGCATAGAGCTATAAGATAACTATAGCTCTAAATAAGAATTATATAGAAATAACCCTTATACTAGATAAGTTTAGTAACCTAAAGGTTAAGATTTATATTAGCTAGTAGTAATATAATAATATTATAGGATAGTATAGCTACTATAGTTCTCTCCTTATCCTACTATTAATTAGTATAAAGGGAAAACTTAACGTATAGTATCTAAATATATATATTAATATATAGAGATACTAATAGATAGTAATTAGCTACCTACCTAGTAGGTAGTATTACTAGTATATACCTACCTACCTAACGTATAGCTAAATCGCCTAGTAACTTATTAGCTACTATAGTAGTATTATTACTACTACTACTAGAGGAGGTAGGAGTAGTATATAGTATAAGAGATATCTTCTACTATACCTATTAGTACTATATAGACCTAGAAAAGAAAAAGTTACTAGGAATTATTAATATATAGTATAGTAGTAGTAGTATTATTATTAGTATTAGTATTATTACTATTATTACTACTATAGCTATAGCTATAGCTATAGCTATAGTTATAGTTATAGTTATAGTTATAGTAGTAGTAGTAGTTATAGTGCTAGTACTAGTACTATCTATTACAAGTTAGTACTATACGAAGAAGAAGGTATCTCCCCTACTAAGAAGAGATAAGGAAGGAGTAATAATTATATATAGAAGCGGTAATAGTAGTAGTTAAAGGAGAAAAGAAAAGAGTATTAAACTAGAGGGGGCGACCTAAATATATACTCCTAACTCCTATACGTAACGCGATAATATTATAGCGATATTATATATAGTAAATAGGAAGGAACTATTAGGGTATAGGAAGCTACTAATTATATAGTATATTCTAATAGAAGGAACTAACTAGGAGACCTAAAAACCTAAGAGACCTACTATATAAATAAAATAATAATACTATACCTATAAGTAATTCTAGCTAGACTACTATTTCTCCCTAGATTCCATACGTAACTAATTCCTAGTATATAGGTATTAGGAATAATAGGCTATATAGTAGAAGATACTAATAAAGGAAGGAGAAATAAATTAGATAGGAGGAACTAAGAGGAAAGGGAAATATTTAAGAAAGGTAAGAATAAATTAATAGGAACGTATAGAAGAGGATAAGTACTAGATACTAGCTATAAAGGTATAAAAAGAAAAAGTTACTAATATCTATATATAGTAGCTCTAGCTATTACGTACTATAGAGTATATATAGTAAGAGCTTCTAGTAAAGGGGTAACTAGATATATAGGCCTATAGCCTATACGTATAGTTCCCCTATATAGATTATAGATCGATTATACATAGAAGAATAACCTTAAATATATATATAGATCTAAGAGTTTATACTTAACCCCCGTACAATATTATATAAAGCTTACTATATACTTTTACGCTATAGAGGAAGCCTACGAATAAATATAGTAATATAATATATCTATAAATCTAATATATAATAGGTTCTATATAGATAATTAATATATATAAAATATAGGAAAAAAGATATATAAAATAAAAAGTTATAAGCCTTTAAATATAGCTTTAAAATATACTCCTATTTTAGTAAGCTACTATAGCGAAGATACGATTACTAAGCTATATATTTTTATATAACCTAAAAGAGCGAGTTTTTCTCTTTAAAAATATAAACTTTTTATAGCTATAGCTCTTATATTAAGGAAGTTATATTATTTTAAAAAAGGTTAAAAAATAAATTACTCTTTATTTTTTACACCCCTCTATAGTATACTAGAAGCCTCTTCTCTCTTTAAAAAATTAATAACTATAGAGATAATATATAGAAGATTATCTAGAGTATAGTTATAAGTAATAGTACTTAATACTATAGAGTAATAAGAGCTAAGAAATAGGTAGCTAGTACTAGAAGTAGTAGGTTACTCGCTAAACTTATAAGGAGTTTAATAATACCTATATTCTTACTAAACGCTCTAGATATAAGGGGTAGATATTCTAGGGCTACTTTAATAGCTCTATTAAAGGCCCTAGTATATTTTAGGAGAAGGAGTAGAGCTCTATTAATAGTAATACGTACTATAAGAGGATAGTTCCTATTATCTATAGCTAGTTACGCCTTAATCCTTATCTCTACTTTATATAGGATAGAGTACTAGGGTACTTAGTAGTAAATATATAAGCTAAGATAGAGGAGAGGGGTATCTATAGTATCTTCTAGCCGCTATACTTACCTAATATAAACCCTATTAAGACTATATAGAATATTATAAAGGATTATATTGAGTATAAATAGGGACCTAATCGTAAGTTTACGTACGATTAACTACGTGCGGTAGTTTAGGAAGCGTAGGATGAGGTTACTAAGCAGCAGCTCAGTAATCTCATTAATACTATGCGCTAACGTATGCAGGATGTGATAGATGCCAATAGAGGGTATACAAAATGGTAGATAGCTAGAATTATAAAAATCGATCCTTCATCATCTCAATTGATCCTAGGGCATCTCATCCTAACATACTCAGGTAGATTACTCAGTAAATTACGGTGTATTACAGGAGGTGGCGAGAGGTATAGGTCTAAACCACCCGAGCTCGCCACATTTACTACTTACCCTATCAACCACAGTATATTCAGCATGTCTGGATGCTCGTCTCCATCACTTGCCTCGAGGGACACCCACCTTCCCAACTTAGATAGTTATCAGTAAACAACTAAACTTGCACCTATCACAAGGCGAAAACCTCTATGCCACACTCCAGTATTCTTACCTCTATTTAGCTCCTTGTCATGCGCCATAATCCGTAAAGCCGCGGACGTATTTCCGATGTTCGGCCGAAGATCTCCAATACTCACCCCAACAATCTTTTTGCAGGGTGGAAATCGAGATAATATAGTCATTACTCCAATGGATTCAATTGTTTATACTTAGCCCAACCTAATTCGCCGCCTCACCAGCTTCAAGCCTCCCAGACGCGCATAGCCCTTCTTAACAATGTCCATATCATTACGTGACGATACTGCATCTTTAAGCAATGCCTTCACAGGAATCTTCTATAGCAGGCATCTGGCAGTAAGATGGAGCGGATTGAGTACAAAACCCAGCATGTGTCGTCGTAGTCGTGGATGGCATATAATGGGGCATTCAGTTCATAGGCAAGGACATCCCCTTTGGCGCAGTTGATTGGATCGCGACCCTCCAGTTTGACAACGAACATGCACTGGTCGCCGAAGTGGGGAAGTTCCGGGATGGAACGAAACTGGATGGAAAACATACCGTTTTGGATTCCGGCGATAACGAACATAGGACGCGAGCAGCGGAGCGTGCCTACAGACCCTTAAGGGAGCAGCTTTGAGCTCCGCGATAGAGTTAATGACTAAACTTCAATCAAGCTAAGCAGACATATGAAGAGTAGGCTAGGGCGATACAAAACATGTACGTTTGAATCCACCAACTACTACTTGTCTTCTACGCTTGTCATCGTCCCTCTACAAATTAATTCCCCTTATCATCTTCTCTTTCGTCGTATTCTCCATTATCCTGTCCCACGTCTTTGATTCGAATAGCTGTGAAGCTTACGAGGCGATGCCTTCAGGATCATATTAAGATATCTTATAGTAGAGAAAAGTGCCAATAGCTTTAGTAAAACCCATTAACATGCTATAGAAGTATGCTACACAGTAGTATCTCTATATATAGTAACCGATTATATGCTCTACTCCCGTATGTTCGCTCTCCGTACAAGCTCCTCAAAACTCACGGGGAATCCACTCACAGGAATCCACCTCATAGGGCTCTCTTTCATCCTCACCGCTAAGACATGCGAAGCTCGAGACCCTTTGGAACCTTCAAGTAAAACGGGTACACGGAACTTACGTTTGTTATCTAGGATCTCGGGCATCATGTCCTTGAATTCTGCCACCTCATTCCAGTACAGATCCGAAGGAAGCTCGGTAGCGTGCGAGTGGCAGTGCTCGGGGAGCAATGCGTAAGAAAAGTCGAGCACCTTAGACAAGAGCGTCTTTAGCTCAACACTATTGTGGCGCAGACGGCACCTTATGGTGCCGGCGAGCGCGGTAGAACTTTTTAGCGCATTGGTACCATCAACGGAGAGTATTGCAGGGGACGCCGGATTTTTTCCGTCGGGCTCGAAGAAGAAAAGGTTGGCTAGGAGCGTGTTGGCAATGCCCTGTACTTCCCGGCGCCGCGTAGGCTCGCTCATTTGTTTCGCGACCATCCTCAATAGCGGTGCCATCTTGTCGTGGTGGAAGATGGAAATGTAGCCGAGTTCGGGCTCGATGTCCGGGTTCAGGCGGCGCAGGCGACATTTCACAGCGTCGGCGGCGTCCGTCTGGAGAAACTTCTCCCAGAGCCTCTGTGTGTCGAGGTTGTTGTGGAAGGACCGGCATGTCTCTTCAAAGCCCCCGATTCTTACCGTCTTGGGGATCTTGATTTCTTTCTTCTGCTGTCCTGTACCGAGCGAGAGTAGGACGTCCAAAGACACCCCGTTGTCTGGCCAGAGCTTCTTCATCTCTCTCAGCGCAGTTTCGGCTGGACAATTTGCGTAGAGCGCTCCGTCGACATATTCCTTCCCGGTCTCTGGCTTCTTGAACGGCGGCAGGTAGAACGGTGCTGCTGATGTCGCTAGCGCTGCCTCCCAGATCTTCATGCCCTTGTTGTCGTCGACCTCCCGTTCGAAGTCAGAGCAGTCGGATAGATCCGGGCGGTTGTAGCTGGGGAGCAGACACAAAGTGTCTCCAGCATTTGTAGCAGCCACCACTGCTACACGAGTAGAGCATTGGTGTTTGCGTGTCCGCGCCATTGAAAACAAACGAGTATCCCTCCCGAAATATTCAATCAATCCCCGCCTCAATGGCGAGGAATCGAACATAGTCCTCGTGAAACCTAGTGCCATAAAGATCTTTGTTATTGTGTGACCTATCTTTATCTTTGTCAACACTTCGCCTGCATTAGGCCGACTAAATGTGTCTGTGGCAAAATCGACGAATTTCTCCGTCATCACGTCGATCGACTTGTCTTGCATCGCGAGGGCCAGGGCGATGATTCCTCCTGGTCTGGTGGTAAGCGAGTGGTCTCAAGCTTTTACCTACGAAGACGTACCGGTGCTAGTCCCGATGATCAGGTCAAAGAAGTCCCTAAAGTTTATTCCAAGCCCTGTCATGTCATTGAGACTCTTTAACAGAGCCAGCTCGACGACGCCTCGAACGCCTCCCCCATCCAGTGTCAAAATTCGACAGCCCGCACACTTTGGCTTCAGACGTACTAAGTGAGGAATACTCTGGTTGCCCCAGCACAACGAACAATGATCCATGATCCATGCTGTCTCGAATTCTTTTGACTCTGTGCCGAGTTCCTGCACACACAGCACACAGTATGCGTGGCCGCATGGCAAAACATTTTCAGGTACATGCTGAAGGCACGCAAGACAAGTCTTGTTGCTTCTAATTTGTCGCCATTGCTGGTAGTGCTTCTGCAGGTAGCATTCTCGGCGAGCTCTTCTAATACATTCGAGCGACTTTCCAGCTGGCTGCGTTACGGAACCATCTTTTGTGACCAGAGCCAGGTAGTAGTCGATGAAGTACCTTCGGATCCCTCTTACCCATTCCAAACTATACTTATGTTTTAACATCATACTCCCATACGTCCTTCGGCCATTCGCCGACTGATGGTGAGCATGGTTCCTGGCGGGTCGGATGACACAGCGTTCCCGTTCCGCGAAGGTGAAGGAGCATTGCTGATACTCTTCCTCATACTGCTTGAAGGCAGTCTCGCAGAGTTTCTCCAATGATAGTGCGTTATTGTGGCCTTCACCGCGATCAAAAATATCTTTGGGATCAACCCCTATAGTGATTTAGTCTAGCCTGACGCAACAGAAGCAAAGCGACAACTCACAGTGGTTGAAAGTTCGCAATGCCCAGGTCGTTAAACTCAGGGCTACGCTCTGCTGTATCATTTTCTCAGCCACGCTCGGCTTCACAGGTGTTTCCCATGCGAGCCGCAGGAAATTTGCCATATGGTCCGAGAAGCCTCGAGGTGATGGATTGTCGTTCCTCGCCGCTACGTAAAAGTCAAAAGGCTCATCCGAGATTCTGAAATGCTCAAAGGCCTTCAATAGAACGGAGGAAAAGGTTGGTACATTGTACTGAGTCCAACCCTTTTGTCTTAGCGACTGTGCCCGTCGGCAAGCGTCGTCTAATTTCTGCCGAAGATGTCGGTACTGACGGAAAAGCTCTTCTGACTGGCAGTCGGCGTTGTTCTTGTTGGGAATGCAACAGCAAAATATATCAGAGAACAGAACCCTGTAGAGATCCCTGTTTTCATATATGCATTCGGTGAGATCCTGCTTGTTGTTGTAGTCTGCAACAAACTTCTCCAACACCTTCGAGCCTTTCCAGATCTTTGGTTCTTGTTTGAGGTAGGCGCGTTGTAATACAGTGTCGTCGTAAAGTTCTGGTCTATGGTCATTTGCCATATGGCGGACGATAATCAGAGCTTTCCGCGACGGATGATTGATCGAATTAAGAACTGCGGCTGCAGCCCATTCGAAGACGCTGGTAATTGAGGTTTCCATAAGGTTGTCATCATTTGTGATAAACACTACCACATCACTTACGGCGTACAAAAATCTTGCGTAGAAGAGCTCAACGCCCCGTTTATCTTCAGTCCTGTAAACTGGCGATGTGATCTCTGCTTCATAGAGCACATGCCGCTGCAGCTCTCGGACGCCCTCCGTATCCTGTTCGGCATAGCGTTCCGCATTAGGAAGCGCCCTACCAGCATAAAAGCCCTCGCAATCGGCGAAGAGAATGGGCCACTTCGCATCTCCGTCAGAACGCGCCTCGCTCTGTCCATCTTTGTAAAGATGCACACCGAACGTTGTAGGATCCGTAAGATGCTTGAGATTGCCAGACTTGGTCACCGGCATCTCATGCGGAGATGAAAGAATTTTAACAAAAGCCTCAAGATTCTCGGACTCAAAGTCGTCCTTGATATTTGAGAGCAGTTCTGATTGATTTATCGCACCCAAAAGAATCATGGCTCTCACCAGGGTAGATTTCCCAACACCAGACTTGCCGATGAAGGAGACGAAGCCCGGATGTTGATTTGTAGTAGCTATATTTCCAGACCGTGACGGGTCGCAGAGTTGGCCGAATCTATCGTACACGCAGAGCTTTGGGTTGCCGCCATCGTACCGGATGTTGAACCACCTCGCGATCTTGTCATCATCATGCAGCTTACCAAGTCTCTCACCATCTGACTCGGAATAAATGACTGTGCGAGAAAATAACTGCCCTTTTGGATCCACTGTTGTGTGGTCATCAGCGGTATCGGCCCAACCGTCATCTCGCGGTAGGTGTCGACTCCAGCATGTTCCGTGCTCCTGACATTGTTGCCTTTGACATCTTTTCACATTGCAACGTATGCAATATTTCCATTTGCAGCAGCTGCACTCGGCGATAGAGTGAAATGGTACGTGCTTGCCACATCGGCATCGATGCAACTCGTGTAGCAACTCCTTCCTTAGAATGTCAATTTACAGTATCCATTTAGGTAAAGTTGAGCCAATCCTACCATATATGGTACGCTAATACTTGACTACTATTAGTACTTCATGCATGAAGCAATAAGCTATGACGGATCTTCAATGTACGAAATAATCCTCGTAGAACGCTCGCAGGGGAGGATGGAGGCAGCAGTCGATGCGTTGGAGAAGAAGGCATCTTAAAGCAGTGCTCAACCGACTCTGTAACGCAACTACCCAAACTTGAGTCATGCAAGAGGGGCGCAATTATCCCGCGAGCACAGCCATGCTTCGGTACCAGATTGGGTTATCCCCCCAAAGCTGAGCAGGACGGGACACTGCGTGATTGCAGCTCTCGGCGTCGCTAATGTAGGCGCCAATGACAGCCTCCAAGAGGGTTCAGCCTCTGCACTCCAGCACTTCAGCCTGATAAGGGCGTGGCTACCAAACAGGCCGCCGCAAAGGCCGTAGCCTTATCAGCCCTCCATTTGATATGCAATTTCTATCTGTAATTAGAACTATTGACTTTCTTAGTAGAGACAGCACCAATAATCCACCTTAGTAATACCCCTTACACAAGCCCACATTGGGCTTTAGATTCGGCTGAACCCGCTAAATTCCGAATGAGATGAGATTGGAGCCGTGGGATTCGCTCTTGTCTCCATTCGTCAAACTTCACTTCGCCGCCAGCAAACAAATTTACAAAGTACATGTGTAATCAAATGACGGCTGCCATCGTCGCCTATATTCCTCAATGTCATCCCACCCCCATTAATCTCGCAAACATTGCCTTAATGTACATATACGCATAGAAACAGTAAGAAACCCAGGCTTAGCTGGAACCTCCCAGGCGTTCTTCCTACTCTCTAAGGAAACTGTGTTGCCCTACCGCTACGAGTTTGTCTTTGACAACATTCGCTCTGTGCCCATCGTGGCTATCCTGAGGACGAGCACCATCACTCTCATAACGACGACGATAATCAGGATTACGGAGAAGGAGATGCTTGTGGATTCTTTGCTTCGTAGCCCGCAATCTTGGCCGAAGAAGTTTCGAGATCAGCTTCAACAGAACGAGGATGGCAAATGTCGCGCTAAATGAATAGGAGAAGCCGGCCAACACATCAACAAGCTGGTCCCTATCAGGTACGGTTAGAACTATCACATCACATGAAGATCATACAGGCCTTACTGGATACGCTGCCCACCTGTTCTGCTGGTCAGCTGCGAGTATCCATCGAGTCCGGTTACAACATCACTGAGAATGATTAGCTGAGAGTCATGCTATTGGAGCCTCTTTATGGATCAACCTACTCGGCGAATGCTGCTGTGAGAAGCATTCCGATGAGGCCGCCCCCAGCGTGGATCGCACATATATCCAAAACGTCATATGGCAGCAAGCGCTTCCGCACATAATATCGTAGACATTTGCATACGATGGCTGCCACAACTCCAAAGACCGAAGCTACCTTAACAGGAACCTTTGCATTTGTAAGTAAGCACGCATTCCTGACAGCAACATACGTGATCTCGCATGATGGGGACGCTTACGAATCCTGCCGCAGGGGTAATGGCTACAAGGCCCGATATCGCTCCATCACAGAAACCCAACACGGACGGCGGAACTTTGCTGGTGTCCTTTCGAAGGAGTTTGGAGGGTAGCACAAAAAACCATTCCAAGAGAAGTCCGACGCTGCCACCAGCACAAGCAGCTACGTGAGTTGCGAGAACGGCGGAGCCCGCGCGAAGGTTGGCCCCTAGTGCTGAACCGCCGTTAAAGCCAAACCATCCGAACCAAAGAAGAGTTGTTCCAAGCACAATATTGGTCACGCTGTGGTTCTCTGAGTCGTCCAAATGCTGCATCTCCAACTCAAGTTTGCGATTTCTCTCGTCCAGTCTTGCTTCGTCGGGGCGTGTCTGGTCTGGCAGCGCTCCATTGTGGATTTCTGTTTCTCGACTGCTTCGCCACCATGGATCCCATAGATTCCGCACCTTCCAACCACGGACTTCCAACTGGAAAAAGACGCAATAAGCGGCAACTGTAGCACCCGAGCAGATATGTACAGCTGTCCCCCCAGCAAAGTCCATGGAGCCACGCAGCCGTGACCATCCCTGAGGATGCCATGTCCACCTGGCGATAGGGCTATAGACTACCACGGACCAGATCGAGATGAAGATGAGAAACCGGCCGATGGGAGCTTTCCGCATCACACCGCCGGCAACAATGGATGCCCTGCAGAGACATAATTAGCGAGCGAGGCCCAGCGGAGGGATTTTATGAATCCTTACGTAAAAGAGGCGAACATGCCTTGATACAATGCAAAGACTAATTCAGGGATTTTTGGACCGGTCGTGAGGCCTGTCCCTGAGCCTTGAATTCCAACTGGCCGCACCATGACATCGCGGAATGCATTGGTCTTTGTATCTCCTCCCAACCATGAAAATGTCCCATTCGCGTTGGAGCTGGTAGATGGGGAGAATGTGAGAGTGTACCCCCAAAGGTACCACTAAATCAAGTGTGTTATTACGGAGACGCTACGGTCGCGCGAAGGAGGCGGGAAGCTACTGACTTGGATACCGACGAACGCTGTTGTAATGAGGGGTATCCGGGCCATGGTGATTGCTGAATGACGATCGGCGGCACCAGAATACACCAAAGCAATTCCTGGGACCATGAGGAAGACGAGAGCCGATGCCGTGAGCATTATCACAATATCCGCGCCCTAAGGAACGTAAGTATATCGACGTTGGATAGCCTAATCCGCTGCACCGCAACTCGGCACTACAAAACACGCGCGGATGACTGACCTCGAAATACAGCTCCGGATGCAGCCTTAGTTCCGTAAGGTTAGCCACTGCACTCCCCTTTGAAGCTGGCACCGGTCCGATCTCGTACGAGTCCATTATCTCACCAGCGAAGCTCAGAACACACAGCAGTTTCGTAGTGAAACAGGGAACGACAAGGCTGGCCACACCGCAAATTGAAGAAAAAAAGATAAAGCCTTTTGGTTGTTGCCGGCCTCTGAACCCCACGCACTCGTTTTTATCTGCACAGTTACGCCTGATCAATGCGCACCATGGCGCAAGGCTGGGCTGAGAACCGAATTCAGGCGCCGAGGCTGAGAGGGCAACCAACCAAACGATCAAAGGTGAATTACGGGGCCTGCTTTTGACTTGGAACATGCTTTCTCCTGCAGGACTTCCAGCCACTCAGTCTCTCGAAGCAGCGCCGGATAAGCGAATCGATTGTTGCCTTACGATGGTCGAGTAGGCTCGACGGCAATATCCGCGTAGCTCAACAGGTCCTCACTGATTCGCGTGCGGATTAGGGAGCGGTGGAGGCGGTGCTGGCGACACCTGTCGAGAGACGCAATTCTCGCATCAAGTCAGCCTAACATCTGCGCGATCGTAGCCGATTTGACACTCAAACCGCTTATCTGCCGGCCGTTTGCGCTCCCCAACCGAGCTACCTTCGACTTCCACAGCTGGCCGCGCCGTTTGAATCTGAATGCGGGGCCGCGCGATGCAAGTGGGTGGGCCATCGAAGGCATACATGTTGATCAACCTGCAAAAACCACTGGTCTTGTACTCTTGTCCTGATGAGTTCCGAGGATAGTGGGCATGTTTTCATCTTCCATGGTGATGACGATGACGACCCGCGGCCGTCTACTACCCGGAGTGAGGTGGTTGTGGCAGGTGAACAGTACGAGAGGATAAATCATCCTGACAGCATGAGAGAGACATTTTCGGCCGCAGAAACAAAATTTATTCGAATGCGCTCGGCATGTCTCAACAGGTCCATCGATCGCGAACCCAATCTACCGGCGCATGTATGGCCCGACCGAGTTCGCGGGATCAGCACATCAAGGCTCCGTTACGTCGTGCGCAGTTTGTCAAGAAGCGCGCCCATTCCCGAGGGAACGAACCAGCTCCAAGCGCTGAGCGATATCTGCAGCGTAATCTGGTTCCTAGAGTGTGATAGGAGCCCTTTTCTCGGCGCCGCAGAATCCATCTTACAAAACTGGAAAACGGAGAGGCGCGAGGCGCTTGACGCCGAGGTGAAGTGGTTGACCGTTGTCGCATTCGTCCTTAGAAGAGACGACGATCTTAAAGCGCACTTGGAGAACCTGGTCTGGCATTCAAGCGCGAAGCTAGAATTCCCAATCGATTATTTGCAGAAATGGGTCAATGGTAGGTGGACACTGTTTCCGCGCCGGCGGGCTGGTGAGCTGATTGTCGTTAGAGAAACGGAAGCAATACCTTGAGCTGATCTATACTTTCTTCCAAGAACAGATCAGCCAACTTCGTATGTCACACAAGAATACAGGTCCGGTCGCGAGGATCTACTCGAATCTAACTAGCCGCGGTGTTGATTTCCGCTATGGATGGTCAACGCATCGCGACAAAGGAGGAATAGTGGTTGGAATGTCGCCCCAGGAATTGACTGATGTTGTTTTGGACATCATCAGGAAGGAAATGCGGGATGACGGAGTACAAACAGGAGAAGACGGGAAGTCCGATTCGACGCTGAACGAAGTTCCCCGCCAGGCTAAATCCCGCCACTCCGGATTACGAGGCGGCAGAGGGGGTGATTTCTTCGAACTCTTCAAGAGCTTGATCACTCCCCCCCGCGAAGAGGACGGAGAAATCAGAGCCATCCGCGGAGTTGTGGTGGAAGCGGAGGCCAAGAAAAGGAACAAGTGGAAAGAGCTGGAGCAGGATGAAATCGACGAACTGATAAAATGGAGGGATGCCCAGCAGAACAAATGGGCCTCCGGGTTTCTAGCGTCAAACCGGATGAATGGAAGCGCTGCTAGACCTAGGTACGCTCAATAAGAGAACTTAAAACAACAAGATTCAATGATACCCAAGCGATTTTGCAGTTTTGTTGGTATGTTTTCTATACTTCTCGGCGTGACTGGCAAATGCTCAAATCCAAGAAATCCTGGTAAATATCAAAGGAGGAGGATAGGATGTAACAATATTGGGGTAGAGCCACTACGTCATTGAAAAGCGTTCTCTACTTCTTAACGTGAGCATACAGTTGGTTCTACCACGTAGTAGACGGCTTGGGGTCAGTCGGACATTTATATGGTCTCATTCTGTCTGACACAAGCCCCAGCTTCCAGGTGAAGAATGCTTATGGGCCAATGAGGGTGTCTCACTTACGTAACATTGTGCAATGTACGGTATCACCCGGGGAGCAAAATTCCCCGCACACCAAAATGTCTTGGCTCATCACACCACAATACAATCCTCATACAAACACGATGAATTCAGCCATTTTGACGTCAAATAACATGAAGCTGTAGATTTCTATAGAAGGCTCTATCGCGATAGGTTTTCTAGTGTTGAGGATTGCTCTAGCAGCTCAATAACCAGTCATCTGACCTTCCATCTCTATGCAATCCTTCAGCCTTTGTAGCATGCTGTTAACCCTACTATTGATAAATTTTAGAGAGACGTTATCCCAACCTTCGAGCGCTAGCTCTCTTGTATCCTGCTCATCCCAATAAGGGAACTTCTTAACGTATTACTTTAGTGGCTACCAGCAGTTCTTAATAGGTGCTAGATAGGCTGGCAAATGGGTATGGGTTGGGTCGGGGTTGGGTGTCGGCAGGTCAACTGACTATGGATTAAGCGAGGTTGTGATGGCTAACGCCAACCTGGATTAGCGCGTGCGCAGCTCTAAGCGAGCTTAACTCAACTTAGCCCTAATATAATATTTTTATAACACGTTAATATTACGTTTATAACACATTCCTATATATACTATATAATACTAAAAATAGTTTATAAGACTCTAGTATAAAATATAGATTAATAAAATATATTATAAAGATATTCTAATTATATTCTAGTATAACTACTAATATTATATTAACCTAATATTAGTACTATATAGCTTAGGGCTATTTAAGCTTAATAGTAGTAGTAAACTAGTAGTAGAGATTAGAGAGCTATTCTATAAGGCCTTAGTAGGTAATAGTATTTATAGAGTAAGAATATATTTATATAACTTTCTAAGTATATTCTAATTAATATAGTAAAAATTAGGTATAAGAGGTTCTCTAAGAACCTATATTAAAACCTAGTATAGATATAGTAATATTATACTATAGTATTCTTATATTATTAATAAGTAAGAGTATTATAATATATTTATAATTTATTCTAATTATATTCTAGATTAGTACTAGAGAATTATAGAAGAGTATAATTATATAATAGATAAGTAAGCTACTAGAATAGAGTAATAGTACTAGCTATATTAGATACTCTCTAAAGATCTACTAAAAATCTAACTATTTAAGATTAGTTTTAAGGAAAAATAAGTTTAGAAGATATTTTAGATATATTCTAATATAATTATAGCTTAATCTTAATTATATAAGTAACTACTTTAGGCGCTTAGGGTAGATTATACCTTATAGTATATATAAGGTATTTAATAGAAATAATACTACTAGTAAGTATATAAGAATATACCTATAACGCGTTCCTAATATATTATAGGATATAAATTTAATTTTAATATTAATAGGTATAGTAATAGAGTAGATAGTAGTTAATATTATAAGAATATTAATTAGTAGAAGATTTAGTATTAAGTAGTAACTAGAAGATAATAGTACTTACTATAGGTTATAATAGATAGTAAAAGGATAGTAGGAATTTCTAAGAAGGAGATAAGTAGATTAAATAATACTTAAGGATTTATCTTACTATAGTATACCTTTTATATAGAGGGGTATAAAAAATAAAGAGTAATTTATTTTTTAACCTTTTTTAAAGTATTATAACTTTATTAATATAAGAGCTATAGCTATAAAAAATAGATATTTTTAAAGAGAAAAGCTTACTCTTTTAGGTTATATAAAATTCTATAGCTTACTAATCGTATCTTAGCTATAGTAGCTTACTAAAATAGGGGTATCTTTTTAAGCTATATTTAAAGGCTTATAACTTTTTATTTTACGTATCTTTTTTCCTATATTTTATATATATTAATTATCTATATAGAACCTATTATATATTAGGTTTATAGATATATTATATTATTATATTAATATTTATAAAGAAACTTAGATTTATTAGAGTTTAGTTAATAAATATATATTAGATAGGACTAATACTTAGTCTAATAGCCTTTAGCTATTTTAATAGCCTCTTACCTTCTAGGTAAAGATAGTATATAATTATCTATAGCCTACTAGCTTATAGTATTCTACTCTTCTATTATAGTAAACTTAAAAGCTTCTATACTCTTTAAATTAATCTCTATACCTAAACGCTTTCTAGGGTATTTATTTAGCTTATCTTTTAGTAGACTCTATATATTTTTAATTAGATTTAAATCTAGGCTATAGGTAGGGTAAAAATAGAGCTTAACTCTATTTCTTTTAAACTAACTCTTAATAGTATTAGTTTTATAGATTTTATAGTTATCTTATTAAAATCTCTATCCTAAATAGATAATTAGTATATAATCTCGAAATATAACTAATATATATATATATAAATAGATAAAGGAGTAAAAAGAAGTAGTAATATTAACTATATTTTATAGACTTTTTAACTATAGGATTTAGTACCTCTTAGATATATCTTCTATTATTAAAAGGTAAAGTCTTTATAGAATCTCTTATAAAGATTAATTAAGATTATCCTTCTATTTAAATAGAAATCTAAACTAAAATAGTTATATCTTTAGCTATAACTTAGTTAGTATTATAGTAATTAAAAATCTAATTAAATAGAAAAATAGGTTATAAAAAATATAAAAAAATAGCCTACTAGGATTTTTTTTAAATATATTTTTATTAGTTATAGAAATAAATTACTATCTAGTCTTAATAGAGCTTCTTTTTCTATAATATTCTTATCTAGCTCTCTACCTTCTTTATATAGAGCTTTAATTTAAAAATATAATCTTTTTTAAATAAAATTCTTTCTTTTCTACTCTCTTTAATTACTATTTAGTATACTTAAGTCTTTAATTTAGTAAATTTAGCTAAAAATTAAAGACTTTTTAGTAGTTATATTAGTACTAACTCTCTCCTCTTCTAAAAAGTATTATAACTTTTTTATACTAGTACTTAGATTAATTTCTAGTATTTATCTTTTATTTATATTCTTTAAACTTTAAATTATATATTTAATAATACTTTATTTTTCTCTTTTAAAAACTCTAGTATATCTTTATATCTTTTTATACCTTTAACTTTTTAATAATTTTTCTTCTTAATTTAATAAATAGTATTATAATTTATTTTAATATTCTTTTTTAAGTTAGTAGCTATCTTATTAAGAGAGTTATTAACTTCTAATAGAAGTTAGAGGTTAGATTTAAATTTTAAGAGATTTAGTAAAAATTTTAAAAAATATTTATTTTATAGCTATAGACTTATATTTTAGGAATCTATTATATAAGCTAACTATAAATCTAATTTTTTAAATTTTTTTCTTTAAATTATAAAAAATTACTTAGATAAGTAACTTATACTATAAATTTATTTATATAATCTTTACTAACTAAATTAGACTTAGTTAAAATATTAGGCTTTTTTAAATATAGATTAAAATATAGTACTACTATAAAAACTAAGTAAAAAAATACCTTTACTTTAAGCTTAAATATAATAATATAGATTTTATAATATTATTTATTTTTTATTAGAAAATTAAAATTTACCTTTTTACTATAAAACTAATATTATTTTTTCTAGCTTATAAAGTTTTTAAGTTATAGTATTTTAAAAAAGATATTAAAAAAAATTACTCTTTATTTTTTATACCTCTTTATAAATAATTATAATAAATAATATAGTAAATAATTAATTAATTTATAGCTTAGTTAACTACTCTATTATATTACTTTTAATTATTCTATTCTTCTTTTCTATACTTTCTACTAGTTTATATATCTATTTTTTACTAAGTTAACTAAGACCTTTCTACTTAAATAGTAGAGATCTATTAATCTTCTATTAAGTAGTTAAGTAGTTTTCTAATAGTATTAATCCTATATTACTTATCTATAATATAATAAACTATTAGATTTATAATCTTAAATACTTAGTAGAAAATTAGTAATAGGTAGAATATAAGTATACCTAATTTCTATTATCTTATTTTATATAAGATTTTAGATAGCTAAGCTCTTAGATTTAATATAAAATAATTAGATATAATAGAATTTAGATTAACCTAAATTTAATAGGTATAATCTAATATATCTCTTTAGTTTACTAATTCTTTAGTAAGTTAAAACTTATTAGAGTATAAGATTATTTAGGTAAGCTAATATTTTATTAATAGATGCTTTATTTATTAAGTATTACTCTTCTACTTCTATTATACTAAGTTATAATAAGAAACTCTTCTACTTATTTTCTAGAAATATCTTAGTAAAGCTATTAGTAGTTATCTCTATTAATAGAGTATAAACTACTTTTATTTAACTAGTTAATACCTTCTACTTTAGCTAGTAATTATAAATATTAATATACTTTTACTTAGTTTAGAGCTTAGCTAGTTCTTTAGTAATAAGTTAGATTATCTAAGTATTATTATACTAGATAGTAATATAGCTTATAGGTAGCTTAGCTTATAGTTTATCTAGTAGTTTTATTATAAATATTACCTCTTAAACTACTTAAGATAGTACTAATAGCTTAGCTTTAGTTATAGAGATAGTAATAGTATCTTACTTATTAGCTCTCTATATAATAAGACTATTAAATAGTTTACTAGTATATTTCTATAAACTCTTTCTATTTATAGTATTATTAGTAAAAGAGGTATTACTAACTATTTAAAGTAAGTTATTTCTATTAAGTTAGAGTACTTTCTATCTTATACTAAAGAAGTATATAAGTATTTAGTTAGTAGCTTCTTAGTATATAGTATTTAGGTTTATAAAGAATTAAGTAAAGTATAATATAGTAAATATTATATCTAGTTAAGTAGTTACTACTATAAATAGAAGTAAGCTAATTTATACTAGTATTTATTAATCTTAGATAGTATTACTAAGCTAGTATAAAGCTAGAGCTTAGAAGTAGCTATTAGAGTATTATAGTAAATATCTTATTTATTAATAAGCTAGTTAATCTTATTAATATATATAGTTTATAGAAGTTAGATAAAGTATTATTCTCTCTTCTAGATAATCTCTATACTAAGAAACTATTAGAGATCTACTCTACTAGTAATAGTATACTTCTATTTTAGAAGATTAATTACTTACTTTACTTCTTTAATTATCTTTTTATTATAGGCTATAATAATATTATCTATATCGAAGAAGATAATAATACTATCTTTTACTATATAATATAGTTTATAGAGTACTATTTAAAAACCTAAGACTTTAAGTATTAATATAAATTCTTTCTACTATAATAAAAATAAGATATATAGACTATATAAAGCTTTTTAGACTTAAAGAATTATTCTCTTCTTCTAGTATCTCTTTAATATCTTTATATAGATCTCTTAATCTATTATAGTATAGATAAAAGTATTAGTTATATTATACTATTTTAGTTTAAGGTTATATTTAGTAGTAATAGCTATAAGTATCTAAAAGAAGTAACTAGCGAGTATTACTATATAGGTTTCTTATACTATAATATTTTTTTACTAGTCTCTATATATAACTAGTTAAACTTTATACTTAATAAAGTAGTAGTATTTATCTAATTTATAGGTATAAATCTATATATAATTATATATCTATTAACTTATTTATTTAATTAATTTAGCTAGTACTTTAGTCTAAAATCTTATTTACTAATAACTAGTTATATAATCTTATTTAGCTTCTTTAAATAGCTTACCTATTAGATAGTTATCTACGTTTATATAGTATATTAGTAGAGGTAGAAGTTAATAATAATAGAGCTTTAAACCTTTTATAAGTATTCTTTTTATCTTCGCCTTATCTATTAACTCTCCTCTATTTTACCTAATATTTCCTACCTAAGTACCTACTATAAAGACTACTACCTATAGAATAGTTTTTAATAATTCTTAGTTATTATAGGTTTTTATTATAGTATTTAACTATTCTCTACTTAAGCTAGTTTTAGATAATTTATATAGTACTAGTCCTCTAGTTATTATAGAGAGGTATACTAAAAAAGAACTAATCGAAAAAATAGCCTTTTTTAATATACTATATCTTACTTAATATAAGAGCTATAGCTATAAAAAATAGATGTTTTTATAGAGAAAAACTCGTCCTTTTAAGATATATAAAAATCTATAGCTTAGTAAATATATCTTAGCTATAGTAGCTTACTAAAATACGGGTATCTTTTTAAGCCCTATTTAAAGGCTTATTACTTTTTATTTTAAGTATCTTTTTTCCTATATTTTATATATATTATTTATCTATATAGAACCTATTATATATTAGGTTTATAGATATATTATATTACTATATTAATATTTATAAAGAACTTAGTTTTTTTAGACTTTAGTTAATAAATATATAATATAGTTTACTACTAAGTACTCTACCCTATTAAGCGCCCTACTAAATACTAGTATAATACCTATATAGTAATAATATATAATACTTTAATACTACGAAGTTCTAAGACGCTATACTAAAGCTAATATATAGCTTATTATCTATAATATCTAAAGTAATTAAATTTAAAGCCTATAATATACTAGGCTTATCTATAAGGTTCCTTAGAGGATAATATAGTAATAATATAATATAATATACTACTAATAAAACTAGAGAAGGAGGTAATTATATAGTATATACTTAATAAATCTCTATAAAGTATACTACTCTTAAATACTAATATATAAGATATAGTTAATAGAGTACTAAGAGAGTATAGTAGAAACCTTATAGGTAAGAACTAGATTAATAGGTTTATTAAGTATATACCTAAGCTATATATATACTAGAGCTATTTATATAATTATTAGTAAGCTATCTATAAGGATTTAGTAATTATCTATCTATAGTTTATATTAGTTTAGTTAATAAAGGAGAAGTATAGTATTATAGATAAAGATATATAGAATTTTAATAAGTTTAGCTTTATAATAAGTAAGATAATCTTTTAGCTTATAGTTATAGGCTTAGATAAACCTAGAAAATAGAAGAAACTATAGCCTAGTAATTATAAGTAGGTTACCTTAATATAAAGTATTACTATAATAGGGTATATTATCTTATCCTTCTTTATCTTTATAGGTAAGATTCTTATCTCTACTTAGTATACTAATCTACCTTATAATTAGGTTATTAGTATTTCTCTTACTAGCTAGATTAATAATAACCTTATACTAGTATAGCTTAAGTACTTTAACGCCTATATAAAGGTATCCTCTACTAAGATATATAGACTACTTATTATTAATAGCTATAAGAGCTACTACTTAGTAGAGTTCTAAAAGTACTATAGAAAAAATAAGATTATTACTTTCTATATACTATCTTATTTATTATACCTACTATAACTACTTAATATTATCTACTACTTACTATTAAACTACTATTATAGTAATAGGATATTACTCTTAGTATATAGCTAAATCTACTATATTAATAAAGATACCTTCCTACTAACCTTTAAATCTACTTTTAAGAAGATATTTATAGTAGAGAATATCTATATAGAGTTTTAAGGTACTAGGCTAATCCTATATAACTCTAATATAGTACTATTAAAGCTAGATATATAGATATATATACTAATACTACCTATACTAAGTACTATTAACTAGAAGGTAAAAATACTATATAATACCTATAAGATAGAGGTATAGTTAATACTAATCTAAAATTATATATAAAACTATTAAGAGTTTCTAGTAAGTTTATTAGATCTCTAGGTTAAGTAGCTAAGTAAAAGTACTTAGTAGATAGTTTATAATATAGTATTAGTATAAGAGGAAATAGGCTACTTATAAGATACTATTAATATACTTATAAAGTATAAGACTTATAAAAAGTAGTATATATATATAGAGAAGACTCTAATAGTTAATAAAGTATCTAATCTAATTACTAAAAAGGAGGGTAGTAGTTATAAAAGTAGTAAGATACCTATAAAAAGAGTATATATAAAGAGGTACTATAGCTATTATAGTAAGATTAGATATAACTCTTATACCTATAAGGTAGAAATAGAGGATATAGATAATAGTAATACTTCTAATTAATACTATTCTATTATATATATTATAGTAATTTATTATAGTATTATACTATATTACTATATAGATATTATACTAGTATTTAATAAAGTACTTAGTAGAGTAAGAAGTTTAAGAGTAAACTATATTATTAGATAAGACTAATACTTAGTCTAATAGTCTTTAGCTATTTTAATAGTCTCTTACCTTCTAAGTAAGAATAGTATATAATTATCTATAGTCTATTAGCTTATAGTATTCTATTCTTCTATTATAGTAAGCTTAAAAGCTTCTATACTTTTTAAATTAATTTCTATACTTAAACTCTTTCTAGGCTATTTACTTTACCTATCTTTAAGTAAACTCTATATATTTTTAATTAGATTTAAATCTAGGCTATAGGTAGAGTAAAAATAGAGCTTAACTCTATTTCTTTTAAACTAACTCTTAATAGTATTAGTTTTATAGATTTTATAGTTATCTTATTAAAATCTCTATACTAAATAGATAATTAATATATTAACTAGAAATATAACTTATATATATATATATAGTTATATATATAGATAAATAAAGGAGTAAAAAGAGATAGTAATAGTAACTATATTTTATATACTTTTTAACTACTAGATTTAGTACCTCTTAAATATATCTTCTATTATCGAAAGTTAAAGTCTTTATTAGGTCTCTTAGAAAGATTAATTAAGATTATCCTTTTATTTAAATAGATCCTTAAACTAAAATAGTTATATCTTTAGCTATAACTTAGTTAGTATTATTATTATAAAAAACTAATTAAATAGAAAAATTTATTATAAAAAATATAATAAAATAGCCTACTAGGAATTTTTTTAAACTTACTTTTATTAGTTATAGAGACTAATTAGTATTTAGCCTTTATTTTTCTAACTTTTCTATAATACTCTTATTTAGCTCTATACTCTCTTTATATAAAGCTTTTATCTAAAAATATAATCTTATTTAGATTAAATCCCTTTATAAGCTTATTAGAGTATAAGAATATAAAAGATAATTATATTATATTATAAAGTATCTATAGTATAAGATATACTATAATAATTAAGTCTAAGTCCTATAAAAGAAGCTCTTATTAGGAAGTACTCTTAGTAAAGAATATACTAGAGGAATACTCTAAACTCTTATAGGTTACCTAGGTTTATATACCTTCTTTAGTTTAAAGGTAGTTAAGAACTAATAATTAAGATATAGTAAGGATTAAACTACTCCTAAGTATATATATAATTAGGAACTAGTTACTAGGTTTTAACTAGAGTATATTAAGCCTTATTAAAAACCTAATAGGAAAAGAGTACTACTAGTAATTAGTATTTTTAAGTATTAATAGTTTAAGAGAGAAGAGTAGTAGTCTATAATTAATTAGTAAGTATACTAGTATATAGAGATATACTTATTAATTAAGGTTAATATTACTAGGAATTAGGATTTAGACTTAAGTAGTTATACTAAGAAGAGTAGAGTATCTAGACTTATAAGTTTATACTAAGAAGAGTAGTATCTAGACTTAAGAGTTATACTAAGAAGAGTAGTATTTAGACTTAAGAGTTATACTAGGAAGAGTAGTATCTAAACTTACTTACTAGGAATAGTATCTAGACTTTTACTAATAGACTTTACTTTAGAATTTAGTATATATAATATTAGGTTATAGTATACTAGAGAGTAACTCCTAAGACTTTTAACTACTACTACTAATAGTCTATTAAAGATAGAGTATTATTAGTCTAATAGGATATCTCTTAGAGTAGAACTAATAATTTAGTTAGAAGGACTTTATAATTACTATATAGTAGACTTAATTATATATACTATATAGGACTTATAGATTAATTATACTACTACTAATTATATTAAACTTTTAAGTTATACTACTACCTTAAGAGAGGTATATTAAGTAGTTATATTATCTAGATTAATAATAGGCTAGATATTAAGTAGATTATAACTTATCTTAAGTTAATAGTACTATACTAGCTAGCTATTATAATCTATAAGGACTACTTATTAAGATCTACTAATATACTAACTATATATTAGTAAAGTAGGATTAGTTCTTATAGATAAAGTATAGTTAATAGTAAGTTACTTAATAGACTAAGTTAAGTTTAATATAATAAGCTATAGGAGCTTATTATCCTTTATTATATATATACTAGGTTAATTAATATTAATTACTTAAATTAATTACTTAATTATAATCGCTTAAATATAATACTTATATTTAATTACTTATATAACCTATTACTTATCCTATATATCTATCTAATACCTACTTATATAGGTCTAGGTCTTTATTTAATTATAATACTATTCTCTTCTTCTAGTTAGGTCTACTCTTAAGCTTAACTCCTAATTAGGTTAGTCTAACTTATAAGTAGTATACTCTATACTACTTATAAGTTAGCCTACTATAATATCTTCTTTAGCTAAAAGTAAAGGTTTTATTAGTTTCTAAAATTCTTAAAGCTAATTATCTATAAATACCTTATCTTAAGTATTAATTCTAGGTCTCTTATTATATTATACTAAATTCTAATTAAAGTATACTAATATACTTACTTAATTATCTATATATTAGTATATCCTAGAGTCTCTTAATAGACTTATAGAATATAAGAAAAAGGTTAATAAAGATAAATACTTCTTACTATTATTATTAACTAGTTATTATAGAATAAAAGATTCTATAATATACTAAAGAGTATACTTATTATAAGACCTTATACCTTATATTAGAATTAGAGTTAAAGAGTAAACTAGATTCTTATTAAGTATTTAATTATCTTAACCTTTTAATTAGTATAGCTATATTACCTATACTCTAGTCTATACTAGAGTTATTAGATAAATATATTATTATAGAAGGTATTACTTCTTCTATTAGTTCTTCTAATTAAGTTCCTAGCTTTTATAAGTCTTAATCCTAGTCCTTCTAAATTATCTCTTAAATATATCTATTATCTAGATATTATTATTCTATTATTCCTATATAGGAATATATATTATATTTCTTTCTAGTTTTATTAAGTAGTTCTTTATAATTCTAGAGGTTAGCTTCTAGTTCCTATATATTTTCTATATTCTAATAGCCTTTCTATTTTACTAACTATTCTTAGTAGAAATATTAATTTCTAAATTCTTCTTATCCTATCTTATAGTATCTATAGAGATCTTTAACTTTAAATTTATCTTCTTCTTCTATTTTATAGTAGAAATTTTACTATAGTAGTATTTCTAGGTTAGTAGATTCTAGTTTACTTATATAGAACTTAGGGTAGATTTTTATATCTTCTAGGAGTTATAAGGTATATATAACTAGTCTATCTTATAACTTAATTAAAAATAGTCTAACTTTAATATTATTAAGTCTCTTACTTAGTTATTTTATATATAGATTCTTTATATATAAATATACTTTATCCTCCTTTTTTAGCTAAGGTACTATTTTTCGTTTCTTATTAGTATATTTAATACTACTTCCTTATACTTTATATATCTTATCTTATATTTCCTTATATATCTCTTTAAGTTTATCTATAGTTACTATTACTACTTATACCTTTAGTCCTAGTAGTATTCTTTTAAATAGATTAAGATATCTTCTATAATTTACGAAGAATAGTATTCTTCCTATTAATTCTAAGAACTTATAATTATATATAATTATACTATAGGTAATAATAATACCTAATTATCTTATTATATATTAATATATATTTATAGATATACTTTTATTATATAATTTATCCTTTCTATTTATCTATCTATCTATAGATAATAAGCTATTAAAAGCTTTCTTTTTATTCCTATTAATACTACTAGTATTATCTAATAGTTAGATATAAAGAGCTTATCTCTATTACTAATAATTAACTTTAGTATTCTATAATATTTTATTAGTTAATCTAGAATATAAATACTAACTATTTTACTATATAGTTATTCCTAAATATATTATCTCTATATATTTAATAAATCTATATATAATAACTATTATTATATTATATATAATTCTAGTAGCTAGATCTTTTAATAGTAGTAGTCCTATTATAAAGTCTATTAAGATATCTTCCTAAGAAAATTCTAGTAATTCTATTACTTATATCTTACTATATAGTATATAAGTACTATATTTATTCTTCTAGTAGTCTATATACTTCCTAATAAAGGTTATTACCTTATTCTTTATATTAGTAAACTTATAGTTTTATTTAATAAGTTCTATAGTTCTTATAATTCTAGAGTATCTATATACTAGATTATTATAGTATTATCTTATAATTACTTCTATAATTCTTTAGGTATATTATTTATAATTATTATAAGATTATTAATTTTTAATTTATATCTTATTTACTAGTCTAGATCTATCCTAGTTATACTTTAATATTT